>JAAAKO020029762.1:0-13508 GCA_010015015.2 Bolitophila cinerea
TTTGTAATATTTTTTTTTTTTTTTGTAATACTGTTTTCAAAAATTTTGTGTTACAAAATTTTATATTTCTAAATTTTTTTTTTCAAAGTTAAATTTTTCAAATACAAATTTTATCTTATTTTTATAAAAGTCTGTTTTTCAAAATTCTGTTACTTTAAATTGTTTTTTAAAAATTGTGTTTTACCAAATTGTTTTGTTTTTCTTATCAAATTTCTGTTTTTCTAAATTTTGTTTTTCAAATGTTATATTTCAATTTTTCAAAAATTATGTTTTTCGAAATATATTTTTTTAAATTCAGTTTTACAAAATTTTGATCCCAAAATTCTGTTTTTTTAAATTATGGATTACAAGATAAGGTTTTTTAAATTCAGTTGTCAAAAACCTGCTTTTTTAAATTATGGATTAAAAATACGGTTTTATTGTTTTACGAAATTGTCTTTTTACAAAAATTTGTTTTACAAAATTATGTTTTACAAAATTCTGTTTTACAAAATTATGTTTTACAAAATTATGTTTCACAAAATGCTGTTTTTTTAAATTCTTATAAAATTATGATTTACGAAATTGCGTTTTACAATATTCGGAATTAAAAAATTCGGAATTACAAAATTCTGTTTTATAAAATTCTGCCTTTTCTAGATTCTGGTTTATAAAAATATTCAGTTTACAAAAATCTGGATTAGGAAATAAAATTCTGCTAAATTTAAAACAGAAATAATAACAGAATTTTATACCGATCTCTATAGCTTCCTATTATTAAATAAAATCATGTGTTTAATCTTAAATACAACTGCATTAAATATTATTTTCAAATATTAAATACTTAAATCAGACAATGAATATCAGATTGAAATAAAGATCAAAACCCATTGAATTACTAATCGATTGCGCTAAATCAACAATTTGTTAAACTGGCTATCTGTAGCAATAGTAAATAGCATAAACAACTTGACCGACAATTTGCTTATTCAATTACCGCAAATAAACAAACACTCATACACTCACACAGACATATATATACAAAATACTAATACAGTTTTACGCGCCTGCAAATACAGTCGGTGCTATTCGCTATACGTTGTTTCCAATTAATTAACCGCTAATGATTCTCATTTACTTTCTGCCACATTCCAATAATATACGAATAAAGTGCACTCACAATGGCCACACCGATTGCATTAAATATTGTAATTGCAATATAAACATATATATGTGTTTATTTATAGAATCTTTAAGAGTATAGGCTGGCACATACATGTATAGAGACCCCAACTTTGCGATATATGTAAATAAAAGTTGTTTTACTGCTACGTAATTATTTTGAATGTATATATGCATTTGTTATTTAGCATCCCTCCCCGCCCCACGCGCGCCTGCGCGTCCATTCTTCAATTGCAAAGTGTAATTTGATTTTGCCGCACGTCGCTCATGTCGGAAAATGCCATATCGATAATTGTGGTGCGCGCAGTATATATATATATACGCTATGCGCTAAATTGCAAACTCCTTACGTCACATACGCGCGCACAAGTACGATTTCATGCATACATATATACATTTAGTACTTGTGTCTGTGTGTATACATATATATGATGGCATAAGTGCATATTATATGTGCAGCACGTACGTGTACTCAAAATGCACGAGCTCGCGAGCGCACGTTAACGCGCACATGCACTCTGTAGGACAGAATATATATATAAATATATTTATATTTTACATATATAATAATAATATGTATACACGGATTATTCTTGCATCTCCGTGTAGAACTCATCGAGTTTCATTAAGGAGATTGTAATCAGAAAATCGGTTGGTTTTAATTACTGAATATATATTTCATATTATATCGATTAATCGGTTCGAATCAAAGCGCGCGCGCACGCCCGACAGACGGAAATTGTTTCTGCATATGCGATCGCGCCGATTTCAAGCCTCGAATTGCGGTTTGTGCAATGTGCAGACGAAAAATAAATAAATAAATAGATTTTATTGGTAGCTCTCTTAAAACAACGAGTTAATAATTGTGTATATTTTAAAAGAGTTTTTATCTGCGTCAGGTATATATATAGGAAATATAACAGTTGCTAGGTATTCAATTGACGATAATTTATTGTTTTAAGGATTGCATTTCAAGATGAAGTCCTATAAAATACATGTCATTCATGAGTCGGATTGACAGTAGAATTCTTCTGAATCGTATGGCTTCTGTTGATCTAGGATTTGCGACGATTCTCTGGGATCCAATGAATTGAGGAGACAAGCATTTTTCTGTAATAATAAAAAACTTTAAAAATATAAAAAGCTCTTAAAATTAATTCAGTTTGTAAGATTGCTATATTTAAATAAATTAAATAAATTCAGGCAGTCATTAGAAATTGTATTTAGTCAATAACACATTAATGATATCATATATCTACTTTACATTAAACCAAATCCTCGTAACTTATTTAAATCGTTTTCTATATCTTTAATCTATCTAAAATATGGTCTCCAAACGTTTCCATACTCTTCTTCTAACAAACTATCGACTTCACCTTAACAGATTAACTATTCCCATTATGTTATTTTTATGCTATGCAAAATTATCTGCGAACATCGTCGTCAAATACATTGTATCTTGCAAAGGCGTGCTTACGCATTATAAAACAATTATTATTATTATTATTATTATTATTATTACTATTAGTATTCTAGTATTAGTATTATCTGCGCCGCCGTAGATCGAGTATAGAGCAGAGAGTAGACGCACATCGCCGTAGTCTTGGGTGGCCGCCCATTTATAATGCATCAAATTAGCATAAATTCACAAATACATTCAATTAAATACGGTTAAATATCCATTTGCATGTAGATGTGCTAGCGTAACAGGATGATTTGTATAAATTTAAATTCATCTTGACTTTATTTTTATCTGGAAAACAATTCGGATTAGGCGAGAGAGAGGATCGAGCACGCACGCGCACGGGCGTGCAAAGTGTTGACAGCAGGCCGTGATGTATTGTTTAATTTAAATAACTAATGTTTATTGTGCGCATATTTATACGCGCTTATTAATCTAGTATATTTAGTATAATTGCACGAAAATGTTTATTATACATACAATAAATATATTTGTTGATAGAATTATTCTTGGATAAATAATTTGTGAAAGAAAAAAAGGAAAACCTTGTTCAAAACCTCGACAAATATTTATACTAGTATAAAAAGTAAAGAACCTTTTTGAACACGATCCCCAATGCATTCGAAAATACAAAACAGAATAATCTATAATCAAAAAAAACTACTCAGTTCATTCACCCGACTTGCTTCAAATTCCGAATGCAGTGATATCAATCATTTCGATCGAATCAAATAAAAAAAATCCACTCAAAATTATCGAAAAATATATTCTATATACCAAATAAAAAAACAATAAGCCGGCCGGCAACCCAAATGGCAACCGCGGCGATTTCGCAACGAATTATTATACAAATTATAACCTGCGCTTTAAGATTATATAATAAATATTTACTATATTATAAAATGTGTGTGTGTGTGTGTGTGCTATAAACTATAGCCATAAACGATTTTCGGAATACAAATATACACAAACAAACACAAACACACACACACTCACAAACATTCAACGAGACGAAACGAGACCGTCCTAATGGTAATGACCGCCGATCGATGGGTCTCTTAATTACATTTTCAAAAACATAAAATATGCTAATTTTTCAGGTTGCCTTCTTTGAATCGAGTTTCTGAGCGATTATTATATTTATGTATAGATAAAAGAGCAAATTTTGTATAATATATTTGAAATGAATCAACCGGAAAATATATATTTTTTTTCTCTCGAAAATATTTATATAGAACCGTTAGATTGATAACACAAGCCTGTGGAATTGTGTCGAAATGCTCTGCTTTTTAGAGTAGTTTAGTAAATTTGATACAAAGTAATTTAAAATTGTATTTAATTTTTAATTTATTTTTAATTTATTTTGACTTCTGATTTTTTTAAACTGACATCAGGGTTTAATTGAAAAAATCGTATTCAATTTTTTGCAAAAGATTTTTATATTTAACTGAAACATATTTGGTGAACATACCGTGTAACAAAATACTGCCAATCTCTTTCGAAAATTCTTTATGATTTAGTGATATTTTTTTTCCAGAATCTTTAATATTTATTTGTCGTAGGGCCCTCTTACAAATTCCATTGGATTTTACTGTTTAAGTCGACAATTACTTTTATTTTTATTTATTTTTTGAATTTTTAGAATTTAAAAATATTTTATTCTTTAGCATTGATAAACTCGAAACGAATTACAACTCAATTTCATACGATTCAATGATTCATTTATAATAATTCTTTTTTTTCTTTCTTGCAGGTAATTACAAGCAAACACTTTTTAGTTGACCCTGAGCGGCCAGAAAGGATACGGGTAATATAATTTCAATCGTAATATTAACAATTAAATAAAATTGCAAAAATTTCACACATTACACGAGCATTTATAGAATTGTATATATATATATATATATATATATATACGGTATTTATGTGAAATGCATTTACTTAAATCGAATTAACCGGCCGGTACGAAAACGAGCGCAGCAAAGCAATAAAATCAAACACCTCTCGCGACTCAGCCGACACACACAATCGAAAGGCTCACGCGGATATAAACAGCCGCACACGCGTACAAATCATCTTATCAGCAATGTGGTGTGTGTCTCAGCACTTTGACTGTATTTATTTATACATATATATGCAATCACATATATATAAAAAATGTGTATATACATTCTTACACGAGTATATTAATCCGCGGCCGGCCGGCGTGACGAATCCATGCGCACGTTTCACTCAGCGTTGTCCCAGCATTTGTACTCAGGCAGCGCCATGCAATTCCAACGAATGCAGATTCACAAATAAAATATATTTACAACAACAACAACAACGGCCCATCGCAGACGCAGACCAAACGTGCGCTTAATTTATTTCCGATATTTTATTACCGTCCCCGCGCTCCGTTTGCGATTTATGCGTGCTGTTCGATTATGCATACCGCACGAATTTATATATTTATATATATATATATAAAATAAAATATGTGTGCTGTATCTTTAATGTGCTCAACACACATCTTGCGAGATTTATTTGGCTGTTCTGAGTGATCTTTGGTGATGGTGGTGGTGGTGGTGGTGGCAGCGCAGGGCTAGTGACCGCTCCGTGCCGTGCAGTTTTCGGGAAGCAGAATATAATTCTGAAGAGTTATTAACCCCGTCGAATGCCCTGAAATTTGCGCGGGATTCGAAGATAATAAATGCTGAAAACATTTTAATACGTTCATTTGCGTGTTTTGGTATGTTTTAATTTCATTATTATTTAATGAATTCATTTGCTTGTGTGTCACGCTGTTTAGTAATTTATTATTATTGATTTGGGGATATCAGATGAAATTGGTCTTTGTGGGGAACAAGAAAATTATTATATGATATAAGGTTCGTCACTTTTCATGTCTTTTGTTGCATATTTATTTATTTATTATTATCCATTCCAATTTATTAGAGATTGCCTAATAGTTTTATCGTTTTTATGATGACTTTCGGTAATTAGTTCATCACTTCTCATGTCTATTGATTTATATGAAAAATTTTCGCTTTTTACCAGTAAAATGTGGTAAAGATTATAGTGTTGTGAAATTTTTTCATATAAATCAGAAGACATGAGAAGTGACGAACCAATGACTGAAAATCAACATAAAAAAACGAAACCACTATTAGTCAATCGATAATAAATTGAAATGTAGTAATAATGCAAATAAATAAGTATGCAACAAAAGACATGATAAGTGACGAACCGTTGATTATATTTCGTTTGTTTTTCATGTCCACAATGTCCTCAAATAACGCCAATTGTTTAAAAGAACTCTAAATATAATAATAAAAAAAATGTAAAATAAATATTTTCCTAAAAAAATATATTCATGCGCCAACGTGTCTTAATATAAAATTTTAAATATTTTTAAAGTATTCAAAAATAAGTAATTTATTACCAAAAAAACATGATATTTTAAAATTATTTATTTATTTTGAAAAATATATTGAATAAGCATAAAAGATATATATAAGTAATTCTTTTTATCACCAAATATGCTCCTAAAGGAGCACATATTTAGGGTTTTTACATTTTATAGCCATTTCGCATGAGCTTGACGTGTAAAAAATATACGCAGAATTTAATAGCTTTTATAGCCATTTCGCATGATCTTCACGTGTAAAAAATATACGCAGAATTTAAAACTGCAATAAACCATATTTTATATGTCTTATAAAATGACTGAATTTGAATGAAAGAATTTTGGCTAAGGTATTATACATGTAGCAATAATTACATATAAAACAAAAGACATGAAAAGCGACGAACCAATGATCGAAAGTCAACATAGAAAAATTATACCACTATTACTCAATAGATATTATATTAGCGTGCATTAATAATTCCTTATGCAACAAAAGACACGAGAAGTGACGAACCATTGAGTATAATTCGTTTTTATTTTTTATGTCCATAATATCTTCAAATAACGCCAATTGAATTAAAAAAAATATCTTAATAATAAAAACATATATTTTTGAACGTTTTTGACGCATGTTTCTTGGAATGTAATTATTATTTTTAATATTTTTTCATACCATGTATTTTTGCGAACATTGCCAATTTAATAATAGAAATTTAATAAATAAATACTCTAGACAGCAGGACCATAATATTCATCTGAATTTCTAGAAAATGAAAATTAAAATAAATGCCATTAACCCACATAAATTCCACTGCACCGGCAATTGAATAATTGTTCCTAAATCAAGCTCCCACTAATAATTGCTACCAAACTACAAATTGCATTGTGTTGGTAAATTACAAATGGGCTGGCCTAGAAAATGCGGCCATACCTCGTGAGCACCGTAGACCAGAATCAACACGGGACGCCTGTACACAAGCAATCGCGAAGAATCCAATTTGATCTTACATGCATGTACTACATTTGTGTTTGGCGATCGTAATGTATATATGTATATAAATATATTACCAGCAGATAAGAAGAACTCATCATATTATGTGGTATGACTGTGTGTTACACCTCTACGTTAATCGCACATAAAAACTGAGTTATTGCAAAAGACGCACGAAAAAGTTATTGCTTGCAATAGCACTCTCGCACACACACACACATGCTGATAATCGTATATCGTATATATAGCATCGGCGATGTACTCAAAGTTACGCAGAAATTGGTTGTTTTTAGCGCACATATATTGTATATATATATTATAATATATAAGATGTGCAGAGTCTTGGTGCAGCCGCGCGTACGTCTTAGGCGCGTATTCGCTTTTTGTAAAATGTATTTTGAGTTCGCCCCGGTCGCAATGTCCGTCGCCGTCGTCGTCGTCGTCGTCGTTTCTCGGTGAGGTAATATTCCAAGCGTACGTATACACATAATATACATATATGCAACATGAACGACTATGTGTTTATGTATATAAATGCTCAATGCTGCGGGCAGCATTAATATGATATATAAAAAAGATTTGATGCGGGATACACGCAGTTACTCCGCCCCAATATAGATTGAATGCGCCTCAATCGCAAACAATAATCTATAATCGACTTCTTGTGTTTTGTAGATATGTGTGTGTTATACCCGGGCGCGCACACACACACATACACATACAAATAAACATGCACAAATAAATGTTATATATTATACACTTTAAGTATGCCATTATAACTTAATTGGGTTTTTGTATGAGCAACGATGCAGCGCGGCGGCGGTGGCGGCGGCGGTGGCGGCGGCGGCAAACCCTTTTTCGAGCGTAAGGGATTAGGCGAGCGGTAAGCATTCACGTACACGGCGCGACTCGTTCAAATAATCGGATCTTATCACTTTACACCTGTGTGTTACATTCTGTGTATATATATCCATTTAAATGTGTATGTACATTATTAATTTTCACACCGGAATCGTGTAGGGTTATGTTAAATGGTTGCCGCAGGCGCACACACACACGCGCTCTTGCCGACACAATATTAATGGGCCACCCTAATTACTATATATTGTTTGATTTTTGCTTGGCATAAGCTCAGCCATAATGTGTATATGTCTTCTTGTAACTTACATTTCGTACATAAATCTAATATACGGAATATTTAAATATTTCTCTCAGTGCATATTCTTGAACTGAATATAATATTGGGCTCTTGCACACCTCTGACATGACAAAGTAGATTTAAATTTAAATACCCTCACGAAAATCTGTGTATCTCTGTGTGTGTGTGTATGCAGATTACGAGCGTATAATATGCTCAAGCCTGCACATTTTAAGAGAGTGTCAGAATTTGTGATTGAATTTTATATTTAAGATTTAAATAGCTGCCTTTGGGCAGGACTGGCGTTCGCGCACGCGCGCTAAGCCCAAAATAACCGCGTGTGTGAATTCTTTACAAAACGCTTGTTTGTGTGTGCGCAATATACGTTTAATATACGCATACGCATTTGTTATTGGTTATGATGTTTTAAAATGCGAATAAATATCATCTGAATAATCAATTTTGCTGCAAATCGAAATCATGCGTAACGCTCTCCTTTCTGTGTGCAAGTCTTAAATTAATGGTATCGTTATTATGTGCCGCAGATATCATTGAAATTACGTTACATTACAAATACGTGCGTATCATTTTATCGTGTGTATACATTCAGTACACACGCTAGCGTTCATTATTGCTGTACGATTTACGTATTCTGTTTCATTTGTATATATGCTTGTGAAAAGCACAGAACAACCTTCAGAACAATATATAACATAACACACACAAAAAAATGTTAAATACCCTCTGCGAGCAGAAGCACACAAACAACAACAAAACCTAATACCCAAGCAAAAGCAAAAACACAACAAAATTGCAAATAACCATCTGGCCAAAGATAATTTTTGTACGCGCCTGAGATTCGTAAAAATTGCAACACGCGGGGCAAACGATAATCGGGAGCTCGCGGTTGCAGTGCGCTCGAGCGCGGGCGCGCGCGTCTGCATTTCGCGCTTGCGCATTGCGCCGAGAATATGCAAATTTGAAAAATAATTTCGCTCTAAACTTGTAAAAGTGTGTACTGCGTATGTGTGTGTGTGTCAGTGTATACGTTGCAACCGTAAGCATTCAGATGCGTAGCGGCCAGTATCTTGGTGTGTTCCCTGACACATGTGCGAAAACTCTTGTAAGACATAAGCTCGCTCTGCCCTCGCCGTCGTTCGCACGCGGAACGAAATAGTTGATGTTGACGTGAACATTTCGTTTCGAGATGAAAAGCATGTCCGATATGTGTGTCGGCCATTTTAATTGATTCGTAATTAACTTCATACTTAATACTTATGACGTTTGGCGGCAGCAACGCGACGGGCACGGCGGGTGCGGCAACATAAGCGCTACATACAGTTCATATTAAGATGTGATTTTCACACTTGCGCCAGTGATGAGTTAATACGATTCTGAAGGATAAAATATCTTAATTACTATTTGTGCGCCAAGGTTTTAGCATTGTTTTTGTAATGTATAATATTACAAAACATGGGTGTAGGCAAAGGTTTTATATATGTAGCCAAATGCCTTATGAAACAAAAGACATGAGAAGTGACGAGCCAAAGACCAAAAACGAAATAAAAACCGATGTGATTATCATTTAAACCGATAATAAATTAACATTTGCTAATAATTGCATATTGAAACAAAAGACATGAGAAGTGACGAGCCAGAGCCAAAAAAAAAACAAAACAATTGGTGGCAAGCATTTGTTCTTTAAGAATTATCGCCTCACAACAACAATAATGTATATAATGGCCATTACGATTGGCCAAATTAATCAATCGTATTATTCGGCCAATCGTATCATTCGGCAAATCGTGATTCGGCCAATCGTATCATTCGGTCAATCGTGATTCGGCCAATCGTAATTCAGGCCAATCGAGATACACCGCATTCAACCGATTAAAAATTGTTTTTTTATAATTATTCCTTATTGAAATGAAAGACATGATAAGTGACGAACCAATGAGTGTACTGCGTAGCATGGTATTTCTAGTTGAGTTGAACGCAATCCTATTAATGTGGCACATTAATCTAAATGCTATATAAGTAATTTTAAAATATTAGTGGATTTGAAATATATATACTTCTTTATAATTTAGTAAACAAACTATACGTTTTTGCTAGATTTAAACTTCGAACATTTCGGAATATTTTGGGAGATTTGTTCAATACAAATCAAAAATGTGCCTTTCATCGTTTTTATCTTCCTTAAAATACAAAACTTGGGCAACAATTATTCTTTGTAATTTAAAACGTAATTCAACAGATTTTAATCCCAGATGATTCCGACCAACCACCTCCCAATCTTCGCATCGCTTCGATACACGTTTAAAGTGCGCCACTTCTATTATTTACTATTTATTAAATAATAATTGAATCTATAAATTCCACCAGCGGAGCGGACCATTGATTTAGTGTCGATGCACACTGAATCCATATCAGATTCCAAGACAAGCGAACATGTGCGCCATGCATATTGAAACGCCTATACCAGATTAAAAGTTAATACATTAAAGAATCCATTCTCATTAAACCACACACAAACAGTTGGTATGCTCGCGCGCGCGCTTAAGATTCTATTATTTATACTCTCTATGTGTGTGTGTATGTGTGCGCTCGCGCGAGCGCACATTATTAATATCACGTCCGCGCACTGTACACATTTTGCAAATATAAAATATAATATACAGTGTAAAAAAATAAAATCTCTATGTTTCAAGCAATTTGCAAACACAAACTGGACTTCCAGCTCCGCCTTTTCGAATTACAGCTCGCGCGAATCTCTCTTTCTGCATCCTTTGCATCTCCAGAACGCTGATACGACGGACGCGCGGCTGTGGCGTCTTCATCGTCGTCGTCGTCGACGGTCGTCGGTCGTCGTGGTAGCGCGGTCGTCGCGTAATGGGGGCTGAGCTGCAAAATACGTAATCGAAATTAATTTCTGAGTACAACATATATATACTACATGTATACGCATTGAATGCATTGTATACATGGCAATAATGATTTTGCCAATATATTATGATGTACAGCGAGTCGCGGTCATACGTAGTATCGACTAAGAAAATTATGAAAAGCTGCCACCACACACAATCTATAGCTAGACGATGTTGTTTTTAGTTTTGGTTTCGCATGATGTTACATGCCAACATAAATAATTAAATACGTATATAATATCTAGACAGTACATATATAATATTTATATATATAAATGCATTGCCCAAGCGCATGAGATATGATCCCTCATCAGCCACAGTTGGTACGAACCGAAACCGCAACACCGATCAAAAAACGTATACAGCCAATATGGTAAATGCATGCAATTTTGCATACATATAAAACATAAGACACATTCTGAAAAATCAAATGTTATTTACGTTTATGTTATGTATATTATTTATATATATATATATATACGTTCGTTAATGCGCTTCGCAAATTTCAATGGGAAAATAATTAAATGCATATACAATATACTCGTAACATAGACTTGTTTATTAGACAAGTGTGTGTATGGGCAAATTATTTGCGGGCATTTTGTTTTTTTTTTTTAATATATAACTTTTAAATACCTCTGTGTTGCTTAAGGACGGGCATAATTGGCCGCAAAAGGCGCATATACAATAGGTCATTTTCGGTTTGCTAAACATAAATTATGCATTTTATGCGTATGTGTGTGTGTGGTGGTTTTGTAGAACTATGGGTGTGTAGCGTTGATGCCTGCGGCGTTTGATGTGTGATCCATATGAAATTAATATGTGTTTTTTTTCTGAGAAACTCATAAATTGACTATGTTGGTGAATTATTTCGTAATTTGAATACAATGTTACAAAATTTTACGAGCAAAAGGGGTTTACATTCAAAAGACATGAAAAGCGACGAATTTTAAGAAATGTAATATTTACTTTTTTCCTGTGGATGTAACAAATTCCTCTAAATTAGCTATAGATCCGCTGAAATAAAATGAAGATATTTTCTGCTGTATATTTAAGGTTTGTTTATCGATGTTTTTTTAACAAAATTACGACCGATTTGTCTAGGTAACACTAGACAATATTAACATTCCTCCACGTATGATGGTTCAGAGGAAATAAGAGGCCAACTACAGCAACTTTATAATATTTTGTTACTGTTTTTTTATAACTGATTGCATCATTCTATTTTACAACCATTCTCCCAAATATTGTTACGGATGGTCGTTTTTTGGGATGAATCCATATTGAAACAATTGTTTAATATTTTCAAAAGCAATAATTTTAAATTGAAAAAACTGCACCAGTAGTGGATGTCTGTCAGAGTGATCGAGTCGCATTAAGTGCTTTTTTACGCCAGTTATACATATTTCTAGCATGTGTGAGAACGAACATTTACAGGCCATAGAAAATTATATGTATTCGATTCGGAGAGATACATACTTCCACTAAAGAACTTAAAGCTTAAAACTTCCCATAACTAATATGGAACATAATGAATCTTTGAGGAAA
Source organism: Bolitophila cinerea (assembly GCA_010015015.2). Taxonomy (NCBI): domain Eukaryota; kingdom Metazoa; phylum Arthropoda; class Insecta; order Diptera; family Mycetophilidae; genus Bolitophila; species Bolitophila cinerea. The sequence continues at coordinate 12,619 of JAAAKO020029762.1, forward strand.
TCCATTTTACCATAAACTGCATTTTTATTTGCTGGAAATCATCGGTAAGATCGTCATCCACTCGGATGGTATGTGGGATTCTTACCCATATTAACCACCTCCTTTCTTCGAAGCATAATCCACCAATGAACCACTATGAAGAATTAATTCGGAGGAGCATGACGTCTACTAGACCATCTGTTTTTGGCACTATACGTGCTAGCGCCGCTAGGTATTTGATTGCATCAGTTGACTGGTTCCGATGTAGCTTATTGTGACTATCGCTATTTTATTGCGTCTGTTTAAAAGGAGAGCCTCCATTTTATGCTAAGCCAGTCCAAGTCCTCTTGATTGTAGCCATGTTCGAAATGTGGTATTGGATGATGCGCTCCAGAACTTTCCTAGTGTGTCCAAGGGAAAAATTGCTCTGTATGAGGATGGCTCTGCAAGTGGTTTACCTGGCCTGGGGACTAGGATCAGCTTTTTCTTTTAGCAAACGTTTGAAAACGTTCCTCCTTCCAAACCAGGCATGCATGATGCAAATATATCCGTTATACATAAAAGGGCTTCTTCAGTGGCTAAGTTTGGGATGCTATTTGGGTCCAGAGCCTTGCTTGCCCCTACTTTTTGGTTGGTTTGGTGATTCTATAAAACGTTGCTTCTGTGTTGTCTCTGGGAGTAATAGCGCGACTCGGTTGAAAAGAGAGTTTGAATGATATCTCGAAGCCACATTGGGCTCAGATTTCGCCACGAAATGATTTTGAACTCCAGCCGAAGTTCTTCGCTGTTCGATCCACATCAGGCTCGATGGCTTCTCCTCCTTTAGACGGACCGACTGTCCAGAACACTCTGTCGATCCCTTCGAGTGATCTATTTTTTTGGTAAAGACGCATCGCAGCCTTGTGAAAATA
>JAAAKO020029773.1:0-13504 GCA_010015015.2 Bolitophila cinerea
CGAGGAAATTCAATAATTCACTTTAAGATTTAAGTTTAACTCTAGAACCGTCTTTAAGGCACAAACAACTTGAAAATATTTCAGGGTTTTTTAGTTTTCGGAGGTTATAGATTTTTTAAAATTTATTTTTATTTGTTATAGTAAGGTAAAAAAAGAGGTTTGAATCAAAATTTCAATTTATATGCATACACGGTTCTAAGGTTTTAATAATAATAAATATTTCATGTTTTTTTTATTGCCATGATGCAGGACTTTGATTAGAATTAATGTATGTGTATGTGTATGTATGAATGATAAGATTTATTTGATTGCATTTACTCGATAATATTATTGTGATAAATTCGTTTAATTTTGATTTGATTTATTGGATGTATCATAATAAATATAATGTTTTATGTTAATCTAAATTAAATGTTGAATTTAATTTAATTATTTTAAATGTTGTATCTTTATTTAATTGAGTGATATAATTAATACAAATTGATATTTATATTTAAATGTAAATGTAGTGTTTGTTGATAAGATTGACTCGTTTTTTTTTTCAATAAAATGTTTTTTACGATTTTACTGATTCCGAATTGAATAAATATAAAATATATTTTTATTTTTTTGACTAATTTTTATTTATTTAAAATTTGATTTGCACGATTTTACTGAGTCTCAATTGACTTCGATTGTTTTTATTATTTATTATTTAGGAAATAAATATATTTTAAATTACTTTATTTTTTTTTACTTTTATATACAACATAGTTTATTGATATAATTATAATTAATAAAAATGTTAGATGCTTAGATGATAATAGTATTAATAAGATTGATTGCTGATATTGCTTTATAGTATAAAATATAAATATTATAATGCATATCTTATGCGATTGTAATTTAAGATATCTTAAAAAGCTATACAATCAGCATATTTTTCTTTTTTCTTTTATTGATTTAATAAGATGTAGCAGCGTGCCGATCTTTTAATTTATTCAGTGTAGAATACATTTTTTAAAACTTTAAATGCGATCATCTCAAAACCATAGTTTGGTGTACAACAAAACTCGAGCCATTTCTGATTAAATTAAAAAAACACAGTACATTCTTAGATATCTAGCAAAATAAACAAGATTTTTGCGATTAAAAATCAAAAAAAATAATTTACAATTTAAGATTTTTTTTATAAACAATAAAATGTTATAAAATATGTTTAAAAAATAAAATCTTGTGAATTTTTTAAGATAAATATATATAGAGTAATAAAAAGGCTTATTATATCACTTTTGCTATGCTTATGACTTGAATAAAGTATACACAAATTTTATAAATCCCTCAAAATCTACAAAAAAAGAATTTTAGACGATTTTAAGCAGTTCTAAAAAACGGAGTTGAAATGAGCTAGTACATAATGGATTTCATGTCATAGGAGGATCCAGAAAATATTTTGGAGAGGGGGACATATTGTTACGATATAATTTGACTAAAAATTTAAGGCATTTTAATTATGGTTTTTACAAAATACTGTTTTTCAAAAACAAATTGATTATTTTGTATAATAAACGCAAACGTGCGTATGATATGTCTACAAAAACATCAATTATTCCAGAATTTTGTAATTCATCTTTACAAACCTAGTGTCCAAAAAAAACAAAAATTGTCCTAAAAAATACAATATTGTCACAAAAAAAAAATTGTAATAAATAATAAATTTTACAAAAAAAAATGTGTCCAAAAAAAAAACTGTCACTAAAATAAATCAAAATTCTGCTCAAATACATAGTGCTAAGGCATTGTCTTTGTATTTTGTACAATAATTTGTTTTTGGTAACAACAAAATTTTATTGTAATAAAAATTAATTTATTGTAACTAAAATTAATTAATGGTAACAGTATTTTTTTATAGTAAAAAAAAGATTATGTTAGGAATAAATAAAAAAACTTATAGACATGTAGTGTGAGTTCGAAAAATCTAAAATTCATTTAACCAATTATAAATAAATGATTTTTAATCAACCATTTTCATTTCGAAACGCCGATAACACATACCGACTACTAAAACAATGCGTATTTAAACATAATAAAATATAAAATATCAGCAACAAAATAATTAAAACTAAAGGTTACAGTTTATTGTATTTTTGTGTGCGCTTGCGCAAACCTCATTATTATTGCACACATATATATACACACACACACGTATTTTATATCGAATGTTTTCAAAAGCATAATGACATAACCACATATTATGATGTTTTTCACGTGATGCATTGAATAATTTATAGTAAATTTCTGTTTGTATATTTGCTCTGAATGAAATGCGACAGCATACAAAATTGATAAAATGCAATGCTCGGTGAAAAACCATGGAATTTTATTTTAAACGTATATAGTATTCATAATATATTTTCAATGTTTATCGTGTTGTTTGTATATTTGAATATAACTATATTGTAAATGTTTATATATGGTATATAATACCGGTATATGTGTGCGTGTATGTGTGTATGCGTGCGTGCTTTGTATACGGCTCAGAATTCATATTAAGGCTACATAACCTATAGCGTTTGGAAAAGCAATAAAAAAACACATGATATAATTTAGCCCACTTTTGTTTTAGCATAAAATTATACACTACTTTATGCATAACGAAATACATAATAAATATATTCGATTATTATATACTGTATTTATGTATATATATTATACGGGCAGGAGGTGTATTCTACAATCACAGTATAGCACACACACACACCCTCCGTTTAAATGCATATACAAAGTACACACATATATTTAAGTGTGATAAAGTATGAATTTGTGGTTTATATATAACATGTGCATATAGCAGCACAACTTATATACAATAAAATTTCACCATAACTAGCAAGAAATGTGATGTCTCTATTCTCCGGAGAAAATTTAATATTAAAATTCATAAATATATACATACGAATATAAATAGTGTGACAACAGCCACCCCCACTCCCCACCACAGGCGCTGCATGTGCCGTGTGTCAGTTTAAATAAACCCAACTTGAAAATACTTGAGTTTTTCATGTTGGGTTTATGTATAATTATTTATTATTTAAATGTGGCCACCGAAAATATGCATGATTCGTGTTTGCTCAATTTATACGTGTCAGGTATTTAAATTTTAAAATTCATAGATTTTTTAATAAATTCAACAACAACAACACAGACGCAGACGCATATAAATACTTTTACGTGAGTATTCATGGAGAAAGCGTTTAATAAAGCTTTTATATATTGAAAGTTTGTCCTCCAGAATAATATAATAATGTATTATTCAACTCGAATTTATCGATATATACAATATATTTTTGATATATGAACAGGCAAAGGAAAAGTTACGCGTCGGCGCAAAAACATAAATAAAACCTGAGGCAAAAGATTGCTTTTGAATATTTTTCCAAATGTATGAAGCAAAAGCAGCGAGCATGCGAACAGAATACAGTACATACAAAATACTTGAGCTATGTCTCTTACCATGCCTATTCCTACGCCCACACACACACATACACATACACCACACACAAACACATTGACTGCACACGAGCTTGCAAACTTTCATAATGTTTTCTTGTGCTTTATAGGTTTATGCGGTTTGTATGTATTTGTATATATTTGATAAAGTTTTTGGATACAATTTTCAGAAGTGATGTTGGCAGCACGAGCCCCATCGATAGGTTTAGCAGGTGCAATTCTAAAGTGGACAGGTGATGAAAGCACTTTAAAGCACAGTTGTTGTACACCATTATAGCTTCTTGCCATCTTCAGTAAACATGACAGAATATATACCATATGAGAAATACAATTAAATGGATGCATCACAAAAGGTCGGATTTGTGTAAACATGACAATCCTAAATATACATATACATACTAAATATATTGTTCGTGTACACATGTACCCGAAATGTATATCTATTCACTATTATAGTGAAACACAAACGCACACACCGAAACTGATTTATTTGCTTGCACAACTACAATACAACACATTGTAACAGATTATTAATTGTGTGTGTATAGTTTAGCATGGATTTAAACACTGTATTTAGTATTTATGCGAAGGTGTCAGGTGAGAATATGACAAATTTAGAATAAACGCCGGCTAAAATCAGAAACAGATTGTAGTTACAATTATGGGTATTGTGCGAGACGACAAATATACCGGTAAGCGGTGGCACGGAGAGACCTAATTTATTTAAGTTATATCTTAGGGAAATATAAGGTCAATAGAACAGGGTTTTATCTAGATTAAGTTGAGCTGCATTTCCCGTTTTTATAATGCCTTTATAATAAAAAATCTTAATTTTAAATATATTTTTTTTTTTGGATTTGAATTGATTTGTAAACATATATTTATTTAAATTTTATAATATTTTCCACTTTTTGTCTAAAAATGTATTTTATTGGTTTTCAACGTAGATAATTCAAATATTATTTTCAGCTTGGTTGAAAAAAGATTGCGCTTTGATAATGTGTTTTAAAATGCAAATTAATTTAAAAAAGCGTTTTAAAATAATTTTTTAGATGAATTAAGATTTATTAGACCAAAGGCAATTTAAAACCAGAAAAGTTAAATTATTTAAAAAAAACATCAAAAATTATTTTATGTACATATTTTTTATTTTCCTTTTATAATTGCTGTGCAAACAAGGCTTTGTGCTAAGTTTGAGCTGGATTCGATATGTAAAAGTGTATACTAAGTGAAATAGGAAATGGATTTTTAAAAATTATTTAATTTTTAAATTGAATGTTTGTTGAATATCTAGCTAGGCCAAAAAAAACACTTTATTATATTTATATCTTTTATTTAATTTAATTTTGTATGTTATATAATTTAAAATTGTCTCCGAGAATATATAAATACTCATCGAGAAACATGTTCCAAAAAAACAGAAATGAAACAGCATAAATAATAAATTGTTCCCAATAAAAAAATGGTTGTTTGTAATAATGTGTGCGGGCGGCAAGTTTTATGTGCACGCTTGCACACACGGTTAAAGTGCATTTTTATATTATATTTTTATCGACCTTAATTTATTGTTAATTGAGATATGTATTATTTTTGAATATTATCATTTATATTTTATATTTTTTATATTATCATTTAATATTCATATATAAAAATGTAATTTCATTTGAATAATAAAATGTCGAAAACATCGAGAATATAATATATAATATAATATAATATAATCGGTTTGAGATATCTACTACTATATTTTATTTGCTGAGATCATTCCAAAATATCTAAAATTGTAGGGATTGTAGTTTAAAGGCAACATGAAAATATATATAAAAAATGCCATAGCGTTTTATTAATTAATGGTTATATTAAAAATAATAATAATATTGATAAATATCGAGAATATCAGTAATATTGATAAATATCGAGAATATCAGTAATATCGAACATAAACGTAACAAATATTTTTTCCCATAATCAAGAATATGAAAAATATGTTTTTTGCGATATAAAGAATTTTTTGAATGATAATATATAAAATATAGACTGATAAAATATACAAATATCAATAAAATCATAGTTTTTTTAATCACAAAAATCGTACATAGTATATTTAATTTAACGGTATATTAGGCCATTAAAAAAACCTTGAGTCTAATTTAAATTTTGAAATTATTTCAAAATTTAAGGTTGAAGTTGCTAGAATAATCTTAGGAAGTTTTAAAACTATATGCTTTATTCTTCATATTTGACAATATTAAATTTGATGGTAATTTAAAATTTCGCATTTATAAAAAGGCATTACATATTTTTTTAAAAAACGACTTCACATAAGTATTTTCATAAATACCCAAGCAAAAAAAAAAATTGGCCATAATCGAAGTAAAAAATCTCCACGATCCAGTTAAACACGCAATAAACACAAATAATAAGTGCGCTTCTACGAAATCGATCCCGAACACAAATCTGGAACACTCGAATTCATAAAGACGCCAGAACGCAAATCCGGCGCAGAAGGTCGAATTGGCTGTATGTAAAAACACACGCATATACACCATGTACGAGTATATACCAATACTTATGCTTTAGTTTAACTCACAAATAAATTATGCGCAAGACTTTCATAAATCATCCATATACGATATATTTTCGTATATACATAATTCATAAATATGTATATGTGTATAAACAACAACAACTGCTTGAAGTCGGCACACGAAAATTCCGTTACAAATAGTTTGAATAATTTATAAAATCATATATATCGTTTAAATAAAATATCTATATATGCATAAAGCCTCCTTCTTAATTCACAAAACCGAGAGCACAATATAACTCGATTGAAAAACAAAATACCATTTTTGAAACAAACTATTTAGAAGAAAATTTAAATAAATTTTCCATTCATATTGGCAAAAAAAATATTGCATGATCCCGTAGAGCTTTTGCAAATATCTACACATACATATATACACGGCATATACATAGATATATATACATATCTATAGTATAAAATATGCAAACGGCATTTGCCGTATCCGATGAATGGTAAAAAGAATCACATGCGAGCACTAACATTTTTTTTTGTTTGTGTCGAAAAAGTCTAAATTCAATTTTCGAGTGTATGTGTGTGAGTTTTGGAATGCTACACAAATACACGCACACACACTCACACACATGCACACATATGCACAAATGCACACGCAAAAACTTAAAATATTTGATTTGCGCGCACAGCCAAAACTTTTTGAACTTCATCTACCGGAACGCATAAAATGTGAAATTTAATTTAATACTTTTTGCAGTACATATGTGTATATATAGTATGTCACAAGTGCATATGTTATGTATGCATTATATTTATATATATATATATATATATATATTTATTTATCTACAAAATCTGCATATATATACCAACTAGTCGTGAAGATTTCAGTGTGTGTCTCACGTGAATACGAGCTCGAGTTACCTTAACTTGGTCCACCACATGCATTTTATTTTTCAAAAAAACGGGCTCGAAAATAACTGCATAAATTGATTCCGAAATTTAAAAAAAATGTCTGGTAAAAAGAATTTTATTTTTAATTTATTTCTCTAAATTTTTTCAGGGCGCCAAAAAACATTTTAATTTTACTCGTGTTTCTACAGGGAAACACACATTGCACATAATTTATGTATAATATACGAAATATGGAACAACCACAGCAGCGTCTTTGGGGGCAGGCCGTGTATGGCAAAGTTTCTAGTTTATGATATGCACTTGAGGTTTTGTTTGCATTTTGGTATTGCATTATAAACTAAAATGCAAATATACATAATATATTTAAGGCTAAATTTGTGACGTGAAGCACGTTTTATATAAATAAATATTACAAATGAAGAGAATTGTACTGCGGCCTTTTAAAACAAAAAAAATCCCTTGACTTCGTGGTTGTTGATTTAAAAAAACTCTCTTGCGATATTTACTTTGGGTCGTGGGTACAGCGCGAATAATCCATCGAACAAAAAAAACTTTCTGCAAACGCGTAAATCCTGTTGTAGTTGCTGAGCGTGTTCGGTGTTATCCAAAAATGCGATGTGTTATCCAAAAAAATCTTATAATGTGTACACTATTTCAATAAATCATATTTTGCGCGCACTTTTTCACGCACACACAAAGGCAATACATCAACAGCAACAACAACAACTACAACTGATGTGTTTCGAGTAAGTTACTGTGTTATAGGTTGCTGCTGCTAAGCCCACACCGATAATATTTATAAATGTATCTCGACATAGATTTTGCGTGGTTACAAAGCACGGACACGGAGAGCACTGATCCGTGGCTTCATCGTGCATGCCGGCGCTGTGTGCTGCGCTGTTCTGCCGTAGGGGTAATCGTCGTGCGGACTGGGGTGTGTAAAGCTGTGGCAGTGAGCTTTGCACCATTACGAGTTTGGAGAAATGTGTTTCGGTACGTTTTGCAGAGAGGAAACCGAGAGAATGGAGAGGCATATGATATGGAAAGCTTTCAATGTGCGATACAAAAGAGTGTGTATTACATTTATAGCTTGCAATATCGTTGATAAGAAAATATTTTTATTTTTTTATCTATTAAAAATAAATTTATTTATGATTACTGCAGTTCGCCTTTACTAAGATTTTTTTTTTGACAAAAAAACTATTCTTTTGATTAGGTGAATATTATGTGAGAGCCAAAATAAATATTTGAATTCCAAATAAAGCGTTCCAAAAAATCAATTGAGATACAAATTAAATAAATGGGTGCCAAAAAACATATTTGAATACATTTTTTAAAAAAGAGTTATCTTTAACATATGTTAATACCTTAAAAAACCTTTGAGCACCATTAAAAATAAATTAAATACAATTAAAACAAGTAAATGCTTATAAATAAAATTCCGTGGTACAAAATATAATTGAAATCTAAAAAAAAAAATTTTTTAAAATATTATGACATATTATTTAAATATTACGTGCCAAATAAAATATAAATGGATGCTATTTAAAATTAAACGCACTCTATATTTGAAGAATTGAATTTTCTGTTTTTTTTGCAGAAAACATGGCTATTGAATTTTAGAACAGCTTTTATTTATATCCACATTATTACGTTGGCTTATTTTTGTTTTTTATTACAAACGGCGAAAAGAGACAATTTTTCAGAGAATGGATTGCTTGTTTTTTTGCTAGTATTATGCTTGTTTTTTTCGAAGCAAAAATAATCAAAATTTAGTAAAAAAACAATAAAAAAAACAAAAATTTCATTAAACTTTAAAAAAATATTATAACTATCATAAAAATAAATAAATATTGATATGATATTCTATTTGGCTACGAGGAACTTATTTTTTGCGCCACTACCAACACAAAAAAACGCAATAATTTAATTTTGGTACTCATTTGTTTGAAATGGTTCTCATAAATTCATTATTAGTATATCATTTATAAATAAAAAAACATTATTTTTTCATTTTTTTGGACATACACCATTTTTTTGCGCTTTCACTTTATTTTATTAGCATTCAGTTTTGTATAAATTGTAATGCATTTTTTAATTATTAAGTTGCTGATGTGAAAAAACACATATTTATTTATTTTAAAACCCGATTTTGTTTTTTTTAGATCTCGTTTTTGATTTTTTCGGAGTTCATTTTTGAATAAAAATTCTCGCATACGTATTTAAAAAAGAACGCATTTTTAATTTTTAAGAACAGCTAAATTTAATTATATATCACCCACTAAATTGATAATATAAATATTAAACAAAATGAATATTTGCTGCAACATTTCTGGATGCGTGCTTCTATTATTGTAACCTATTTAAATCTCATCAAAAAAGCATTATTCGTATGCGAGAAATTGACAATTGAATATTGACATAGGTTTAAATAGCAATTTTTATTTATTGATTCCATTAATTTTTGTAATAACATATATATATATATAAACTCAATAATCTAGTTTTGTATTTATTTTAATTTCTAGGACTTTGTGCATCTTTATTATTTGTGCTTTTGTTTATGCTTTAAATGACAATCAACATAAAAAGACGTTAAACAAATAAAGTTGGTCCCAAAAAACCTTATTAGAAAATATTCTTAAAAAAAAATCAAATAAATAGAAATATCGTTTTAAAAATAACTTTTGTTTTGAATTGATATCTATCCACCTACCACTAATTTATATTTTTTTAATTAATGTTTTTTATTTATAACATTAATGTTCTAAGTTTTTTTAAAAAAAATATTAAAATTTTAATTAGGGATAGTACATTTATTAGTAATATATAGTACATTTTTTGTGAATATTATATACCATAATAATCTACTAAATTAAGAATCACCTCGCGAAAAATATCCACATAAAATGACAACCATTAATCAAGATTCTGCGGGTCTTGCAGCATATTGTCAGAGAGTTTACAAATCATGGGATCATTGCTCTTCCGATGGGTAGTTAGAAGCCCCTTTTTTGGCCAAGAATATTAAAATTCAAAGTCATCTAAATAAAAAAAACATCTTTAATATTACTGCAGTATTCAGTATTTATAATTTATGTTTTTCAAAATTATGTTTAAAGGCCAAATATACACCATGAAAAAGCGATATTTTGGATGAAGAAGGCGTCATTACGCCGTGTGTGAATTCGTACCTTAGTACCAAATATGAAAGGCACACAATGAATTTACTCTAACTTTTAATGAAAGTGCTTTAAGGTAAAGTAGCTATTGCAGACCTTTTCAACCCAAAACATTTTACGCCATTCTCAAGTATTAGCACTACAATCGGTGGAAGGTGTATTATATCAATCACATTGTTTTCTGCATTACATACAGCAATTATTCAGCGTACATTTTTCAATTTGTAAGATCACAATATTTTTTCTAGAGTACAATTTTATAAATTTATTGAACATATATTTTTTTAAATGTCGCATAATTTTGAATCAATATAAAATATATATTTTGTACATACATATACATATACATATACATACTCTTATGTCATTAGTCCAATTTAAATTTGAAACTAATTTCCGAATTTGGAAACATTTTGGTTGTTGCAAGATTTTGTATCGTTCCCTCCTTATTCCGATTACACGGACTGGTAAAAAGTAGCAGTTACTGCTGTTAATCTGCAAGTTGGCGGGATTTTTCATGTAATCGCCTCTGTTGACGACAATTGGCGACAGTAAGTCTCAACTTTGTTTTAAAAGTCTTGAGAGGGAATCTTTCCTAAAAATATAGGACTACAATTATGAATATTTCTATTAGCTTTTTTGGCATATACCTTGTTAAATTGGTATGAAACTTTGTTTAAGAGTCTTAAGGAGGAACCTCTAAAAATATTACTTACTCCATAAATATTTCTATTAGGCTTTTGGAAAATAGCTGGTAGGATTGGCAGGAAATTGAGCTTTAAGCGTCTTGAGGACGAACCCTTCTTAAGAATATATGATAGGAAGTAATACTTTTTAGGCAGGGTTTCTACTACAGACCCACAAATCATTCATTCATTTCATCAAACCAGTAATTCGACAAAAATCCTGATTGAAAGATATATTGAAGAAGTCATATATTTTTAGGAATGGTTTCTACTCTATACCATTTAAACGAAGATTAATGCTAATCTCACCAGACACATGCCTGATAGGAATAATCAAGGTGAATGTCATATATTTAAAAAATGGTTTATCCTAGAGACATTAAAATGAAGTTTGCCCAATTTCACGAGAATCGAAAAGTGGTGAATTGGCAGGTGCGAATCGTACCCAGCCCGATTACTGATCACACGAACTGCTAATAAACTGCTATTTTTCAATGTTGGGTATCAGTTGAAAATGCGCATTTGACTGTTTGTGTGAATTACATGAACTGTCGTCAACTGTTACAAACTGTCGATTGCAGCGACAGTTGTCAACTAAGACCTACTAAGTTTTTATATATACATAGGATGCAAACGAATAATTTGTCTTATTTCCCAGTTAAACCTCTGAAAAACAAGTTTGGAATTTTTTATTCTTATTTTTTTATCAATATCATATTTTTTTAAACTTTGTGGGATTAGAGGGTAGACCCACGAATATTATAATATATAATTAAAAGGTCATAATGGTGCTCAAAAATTGTGTACTAAGAAAGGTTTTTTTTATAACAGACCCTAAAGCAGTCATGATCTGACTAATCCTGTGAATCCGTAAAAATGGTCACGTATGGAATGAAAATGATGGAAAAGGCTTTAGAATTGTGTAACCATTTTTGGAACTAATAATAGGATATATTATTAATTATTAAATATAACTCCAAAAATAAATAGATAAATTAATTTCACATAAAAAAACTTATGGTTTCGCCAGAAAATTTTAGTATTTCTTTACATCATTTTGTTAATCAATGTTAAAAAAGTCTTTGATAATCAAAATAAAGGCAATACTCTTTAGTGTTCCAATCTCATTCCTCATTCGACATACTCCACATATTGAATAAATACATTTTAATGCTATTCACAATTTAATCACACACGATCCTATTGCACACACACACACTCACACATGCGCCAACAAACGAATTCAATTTAAATTACAATTCTACAGAAATTCTCAAAGACGCAAATAGCTAGAAATGTATCGGTACTGTAAATTATATATCTATACACAAATCTTCCAGTAAAATAGTATAGATAATTTATATGAGAATTCTACGAATTACCTATGTCTGGATATGATCAAAGCTCTGCAAATCTAAATTATTAAATAACGTGTGAGTGTGTTTGAATTTTCTGTGTATTTAAATTCAAAGATTTGCGGGTATACCTGATGGTTTGTTATCTCTCTCCCTAACGCAAGTTCTCTCTGTGCTTTACACAAAACTCACTCTGCAGCGCCACTCACTTTCTTATCGGAAAATGCGGGGCAAACTCGATTTCCCCTTGCTCGCGCACGCTTCTGCGCACCGCGCGTGCATTTCAGCATTATCGTTTGAACAAATTCGTTGTGCGGCGCAATTCTACATAGATCAGTTTAACACTTGGTGCTCCGGCAAGTGGACAGCGGGTCGCACACGCATAGACATTTCTTACCGAAACTCATGGTTTCGAAAACATCGCTTAATCCGTAAATAAAAAGACAGGTATTTATAGTGTAAACAAAACAAAACAAAGAAAAATGTGCGCGACGAAATACTTCTAAAGTGAAAATTTGTGAGTGTGTGTGTATGGTTGTTTTCAGTGTTAAATGATATATACATGTGTACATTGTCAAGTATTTGTTATACAGAATTCTAGAAATTGAAAAAGGATATATCGAACTGGATGCACCACCGATGCGCGACGTGGCGCGGCAGCAGCACAAGAAAAGTCGTCTCCGTTAAAAGCTTGCCATCAATAATTAATTTGCAATATCACAAAGTAAATATTTGATGTGTTCAATGTAACGTTGATATATAGTATATATATATATATAAATATATCTGTATGGATGACATACACACAATATGAAAAACACGAATTCTAAAAATACATATATACATATATCATCGAAATATATGATATGCTGCGTGAAACGAAGGAGTGCTTGTCGTTTTGATACGATTGAATGCGGGGGTGCGTGCGCCCGTGTGATGGTGATCGATATGCATATTGCGCGCGCGGTGTTCCGCTTAAAGTGGCACAGGTAAATATTGACTCGTTTTAGGATTATTAAAAAGTGTTTTTTTCCAATCACTTCAGGTTTCAACATAACCATATACTATATATATATATATACGATATAAATATTTAGATTTCAATAAGCTTATCAAACATACACATATATTTTATATCAAATATTTAACTATGTATACATTTATTATACACTGCTTGCGAATCATGAAAACTGTTTACATATGTTAATTTCTAAAGTTCTTCTACGAGCCCCCGTGCGCTAAACATAAGTTGTGTGCTCATTACATCAATTATATGCGGTAAATCTACACGCGCCATATTCATATCCAACGGGAGACTGTCAACCAACTGTATGCATA
>JAAAKO020029784.1:0-13500 GCA_010015015.2 Bolitophila cinerea
ATGGATATGTACTATTGGTTAAATAAATGGTCAGTTAGCCTCGGCTGTTGACGACACTTTTTAAAAAAAAAAAAAAATTATTTCCTGGAATCCCTGAATGACCAGGGACCCAAATGAAGCTTAGAGAAGACCAGCGTTTTAGCTCTTGAAGCTTTCTCCATCAGTCAAGTACTAATCCTGAAGTAAATCTATATTTACTTAACGATGTCAAAGCTGCTTGGCTGTCGGAGCAAATGTAGACAGTCCCGTCAATCTCGTCCGATTTCTGGAATCGTTACTTTAAAAAGCCTTTGAAAGCGGAATGTTGGTATGACGTAATCGGACGGCATTTCAAGATATGAAGATATGGTCTCGCTCCAGATAGAGGCGTGATCTGTACGTGATAACTTCCAAAATCCATTAGGAAATAGCCTTTGCGCCGCCGCCCTGGCTTCCGCTTCAATAAAGAAGTGAAGAGGCTGTAGATTCAAAAGCACTTCCAGAGCGGATGTTGGAGTTGTTTTCATAGCACTCGAGATGCTGATACAAACAATCCGTTGAAACTTTTCGAGTTGTCTAACGACAGTAGGCCTCCTAACTCTATGCCACCATATTATGGAGGCATATGTAGCCACGGGTCTAATAATGGCTACGTAGAACCAGTGAACCACTTTAGGAGAAATCCCCCAAGACCTGCCAAAAGCCTTCCGACATTGCCAAAATACGTTGGTTGAGTTTACTATCGAGTATAACACTTAGGTATTTTACTTTAGCAACTCTCTGAATGGGGTTAAATCCGAGATTAATGGGACGAAGACCATCAATCCTGGTCTTCCGTATTGTGTGACCGATGCCTTAAAGGGCGCGAGCTAGCAGCCAGGGTAGGCATTCCAAAAAGTAATGTATATATTTTATTGACTGATAATTTGGACATGAGAAAGCTATGCTCAAGATAAATGCTTTGATTGCTCACATGGGAACAAAAACAGCGTAGTGAGGACGTTCCAATCAAGTGTTTGGCAAAGATTCGAATCAATAAAGCAGAGTTTTGAGTCGATGAAACATTTGTCCATCACAACACACCAGAGGCGAAGGAACGGTCAAAACAATGTACGGAAAGACCATGACCATGCCTGCAGATGAAACGGTCATCGCCAACTTAGTTAAGCCGATTCTTCTCCAGTAAGTTGGCGATGATCGTTACATCTGAAAGGTCATGGCGTCAGTTTTATTGAGAAACACATTAGTTCAGAATGGTTATCACAAACCCGCCAGATCCTGGTAATCCGCCGCAACCACCACGCGCACCTGCAATTCCGCTACCAACAGAGCCAAAAATCGCACACATTTCTCTTGGCGCACCGCCCTTCTAAAAAAGAGAATCCGGCATTGTGGTTCCGCCAGCTGGAATCTCAATTTTTTACGAACGACATCACCAGAAGGCATCAAAATATCACAAACCTGTAATTGCTCTCGAAACCAGCATTATTATAACTCAAGTGAGTGATTTGATCCTAGATCCACCGGTCGAACGCATGTACGAAATTTTGAAAGAGCGATTAGAGAAACATTTCGTTGAGTCCGAATCACACAAACTGAAGAAATTACTGTGCAAGGTTGATCTAGAAGACAAGCGACCATCGCACCTGTTTCGCGAGATGATGGAGTTGTCCGGTAACAGAGTCGGCGAAGATCTGCTTAAATCACAATGGCTACAACGCCTGCCATTGCAGATCTAAGCTTTTTTTTATCTACAAGCGAAGGCACCACAATAAAATTAGCTGAGCTAGCAGACAAAATTTGCAAAGTGGTTGATAAGCGAGAAACCAATGTAGTGGCAGCTCCACGAACCGATAATCCTGACATTTTACGCCTGAAGACACAAATATCTAAACTCACACATCTGGTAAGCGAACTAGCAATAGTGGATCGGGACAGCTAGCCGCTCTTCCCGAACTCAAACTCGATCTAGTTGTAGAAATAACCGGCATCAGAGAGCGCTTCAAGATCAAGTAACGCTTTCGATGTCTGCTGGTTTCACTTGAAATTTGGGAATCAAGCTAAAAATTGTCGACCAGTTTTTGTAGGATTACATAATCTATCGTACCTGGTGGAAAAGCTTCAATTCAGCTAGTGACTCAAAGATTTTTTGGAAAGATTGCAAACGAGTCATTCGAAGATGGACCAAAAACTGTATGAAATGCTGTCTGTCGCGATCGCTTTTTGCGATGGCTAGAAGTTTTGCCGATGATGGACATGAAAGCTGAAACAGTAGCAAGACATTTTTACGCAGGCTGGATTGCAAGATTTGGAATACCAGAAACAATAACGACTGACCAAGAACGGCAGTTCGAGAGTAGTTTGTTTTCAGAACTGACTACTTTATTAGGCAGTAGGCGCAACCGGACAACCATATACCATCCGCAGTCTAATTGGACAATCGAGCGAACTCACCGATAAATTAAAACTGCAATCAAATGTAGAGGATCCTTAAATTGGTTAGACGAACTGCCAGCACGGTCTTATTAGGCATAAAGGCGTCGTTCAAAGAAGATTTGGGATTGACCATTCCAGGTTGCAAAGTCTACAGTAACGCACACAGCAAACGAATTCGTTAGCAATCTCAGAAATCATTTTGAGCAGCTTCGACCGACTCAAAGGTCACAACACGGGACCAAAAACGGCTTCATCCCAAAGGATTCAAATGTATGCACACATGTTTCGTACGCCATGAGGCAATAAGGTCCCCTTAACAAAAACCATACGATGGTCCATACCGCGTCCTAAATCGGTCGACAAAAAATTATCAAGTAGAAATTCAAGGAAAACTTGTATTTGTATCAATCGACCGTTTAAAGACAGTTTTTGGAATTTTGGACGACCAGGAAACAACGCCATTAAAACAACAACAACAACAACGACCGGAAATTATTGTACTGAATCTCTTATTACTATTTCGAAAAAGATACACGAAGTCGTCGAATGCCATTTGGCCGAATGATCGTTCAGCTGAAGTGTTATTTAGCTGAATGAGCCGTTTAGCCGAATAAGCCGTTTAGCCGGATGGTTATTTGGTTGATTAAGCCGTTTATCCGAATTGCCGTTTAGCCAAATGTCCGTTTATCCGAATGGTCGTTTAGCCAAATAGCCGTTTAGCCGAATGGTTGTCTAGCCGAATTGTCATTTGGCCGAATAAGCCGTTTAGACAAATGTCCGTTTATCCGAATAGTCGTTTAGCTGATTGGTCGTTTAACCAAATGGCTGTTTATCCAAATGGTCGTTTAGCTGATTGGTCGTTTATCTAAATGGCCGTTTAGCCATAAGTTCATTTAGCCAGATGATCGATTAGCCGAATTATCATTTAGACGAATGAGCCGTTTATCCAAATGGCCGTTTCGCCGAATGGTTGTTTTAGCCGAATGGTCATTTAGAGGAATAACCTATTTGGCCGAATTGGCCGTTTATCCGAATAGTCATTTAAACGAATAAGCCATTTAGCTGAATGGCCGTTTAGCCAAATGGTCGATTAGCCGAATGATCATTTAGACGAATGGCCAAATTGCCGTTTCGCCGAATGGCGGTATAGCCGAATGGTTGTTTAGCCGAATGGTCATTTAGACGGATAACCCATTTGGCTAAATTGGCCGTTTAGTCGAATGGTTGTCTAGCCGAATTGTCATTTGGCCGAATAAGCCATTTAGACAAATGTCCGTTTATCCGAATGGTCGTTTAGCTGATTGGTCGTTTATCCAAATGGCCGTTTATTCGAATGGTCGTTTAGCTGATTGGTCATTTATCCATATGTTTATTTAGCCTAATGGTCGATTAGCCGAATTATCATTTAGACGAATGAGTCGTTTATCCAAATGGCCGTTTCGCCAAATGGCTGTTTAGCCGAATGGTCATTTATACGGATAACCCATTTGGCCAAATCGGCCGTTTTGTCGAATGGTCATTTAAACGAATAAGCCATTTAGCTGAATGGCCGTTTAGCCAAATGTCCGTTTAGCCGAATGGTTGTTTAGCCGAATGGTCATTTAGACGGATAACCCATTTGGCCAAATCGGCTGTTTAGTCGAATGGTTGTCTAGCCTAATTGTCATTTAGCCGAATAAGCCATTTAGACAAATGTCCGTTTATCCGAATAGCCGTTTAGCTGAATGGTCGATTAGTCGAATGGTCATTTAGCCGAATTGTCGTTTAGCCGAATGTCCGTTTAGCTGAATGTTTGTTTAGCCGAATGGTCGTTTAGCCAAATAGATGTTTAGCCGAATGGGATATTTGGCCGCATAGGCCGTTTACCCGAATGAACAGTTTCGCCAAGTGTTTCTTGGTTTCTGGGTTTTGGCCGCATATTATAAAGAACGGCATCACTGTGCGGCTTGTAGAGGAAAACGTATATAAAACACAAGATTGTTATATATATAATATGTATAGAATTATATTATTCGTTCGTCCCGGAAAACTGGCATAACGAATTGCCGCCGGTCTTATCGCGTGCGCGTTATAGCAAATGTGGCCAGTTCTAGCCGGCTCCCCTCCCCCTAAAAAGCTCGCCTGGAGTCTGCATACCATAGATAGCCGAAAAACACAATGTCTTGGCGCGCAGGTGGGGTGGGGGCATCAGCTTTGTGGTGAAACAAAAGAAGTTACCGTGCGTATACGTACAGAGACGGTCGTCTTGGGCCGGTATGCTATGCGTGGCGGAGACCTGGCGCCGGTACTCCGGAATACACACCAGAAAATTATGTATGAATTTATAGAATCAAATTATAAAGGGAAGAGTTATGATTATGATGTGCGGTTCCAGAGCGAGGCACCGGATTTACGAGACTCTCGCGGGTTTTTGGTGGAATTCTATGGTATATATATATATATAGACTATATACTTTATAGAGGTGATGCGATTGAGCCGCTCACGATAAGATTATAAGCGTCTTGCGCCGCGCCGGAAGGAGGGTTCCAAATTCTCTGCTTGTGTTCGTATGTGTATGGGGGAAAGGGATGTTTTTTTTGTTTGCCCAAAGTTTGTAATTAATTTAATTGGGCCAGAGATACAGAACTTTTCTCAGGGAACCGTTATCTGCGTGCTTAAGCGCAGATTTGTGGAGCTGCGCACAGATTCAATATAATTTAAGTGTTTGCCATGGTTTGGGGGTCGCGTAGGCTTGCGCGTCTGCTGCGGGCGGGCGGAGGTCCTTATTATATTCGCAAACACGTAATTGCGCGGCGCCGGCGTCGCGCGTCTGGCGGTGCCAACACAAATAAACGGCGGCAGGCGACGGCGGCAGCGGAGTATTTACCATAAATAGAATTGAAAAGCATTTTTGAATGCGTGGCAGCGTCGCGTCGTTGTCGTCGTTTGGCACAAGGAGTCGTAGGGAGCACACAAACACATACATACAAAAAAAAACACGATATACGGTGCCAATACACACACACACATACACAAAACACAGTCGCGCACACCCGATAATATTCGGGAATGCTTTTATTGCTATTTTCATTCATCGCGAACGGAATACAAAGTGTCACGTTTTTTTGGGTGTTTGTGTGTATGTGTGTATGTATGTGTGTCGTTTTGTATAAATGAAGGATTTTCTGGGCGTTTTTTATCATATACCCTCCCCCCACCCACACACACATACACACTATAAACACCTATACATATTATAATATAAATAGTAGAATATAGATGTTGTGTGCGTATTGTACAGTCGTATATATACACACACTAACACACTCACACACACACACAGAAGCAGAAGCACCAGCGAATGGATTTGCCACAACACAACGCACAGCACAAACGAAGGGTCTTAGCTAAATCGTCCTTTATATGCGAATAGCGGCTTAAGGCATTACGGCTAATCCAGGGAGAGCGCCGCGCTTCTCCTCCTTCTCGATTATGCCGCACTTCGTATTTTAGCCGTAAACGCACACGTGTGTATCTGTATATGTGTGTGTGTGTGTGTGTATAAATGCGATTGCGGAAGGAAACTCGAAGGAAGGCACACACACACAGACGCACATATGATGCTTTATTCCGTATTTTATGCCGTAGACTCGAATTCTGCGTAATTCGTCGAACTTATACAATTTTCCAACGCACACACACACACACTCAAAATGACACTAGCACAAATATGTTTGCTTTTTTTTGGTGAATCGAGAAAGCAATTGACTTTTTATGCAATTGAATTTGTGTGCTTGTGTGTGTTGGTCTGGCAGAGGGGACGCCAGGCCAGGGAACGCATGGCGATGCTATAGATTTTCATAAGGTATTTTTATATAATACGACCCAGACGTCCATTTGTAGAAATGAGCTCAGTATTGGGAACATTTGAGTATTTGTCGTATCACTCAATGGCTTGGCCATATTTTAAACGATTCCGATGACACCGCGAAGTTCCCTATAGATTGGAAGGGACTCTGGTAAAGACGGATGATATAGTTTCGAGGAAAATGTTCATTTACGTATATAGCATATGCTCTGTCCATTGCTTGCAATGATTAAGTTTATAACCAACGCACAGTGGCCAATCTAGCAGGCCCAATTTTTGGAGCTTTTTTATGTTTTGGTGTCGGTCAGATAATTATATTTGGGGGTCACTTCAAGGATGCCCCATGGGTATATTTCGGGAGGAATAATATATTGTATGGAAGGGTTTTTCCAGACCCTTAAACCCAGATCCAATCCAACTAGCCATATGCCAAAAAGCCTGATGGAAATATTTTGAGAGAAAGTAATATAGTTTTTTGGATGGATTCCTCTTTAAGAACCTTAAAACGAAGTTTGATCCCAATCCATCTAGCCATTTGCCAAAAAGCCTGATGGAAATGTTTAGGGAGGAATTCAGTTTTTTAGAAGAGATCCTCCTCACGCCATTAAAACTAAATTTTATCCCAGTTCCACGAGCAATATGGAAAGAATAGTACATCGACAAACTACGCTGGACATGCGACCTAATGGATTATTCGGCCTAAGGTCTCTTTCGGACTGATAGCTTATTCGGCCTAATGACTCATTCCATATCATCGCATTTTTTGACATTGCTAATGGTTGGATATTTGACTACATCCCAGTGTCAAACTGCCCTGAATTTGATCCAAACCAACCACAGTTAGGATAGAGTTTTTAATTTTAACTCTATAATGGCATCCACCCATCCACTGTTTAAATTGAGTGTTCCTCTTGACAGCGATGGCCGATCGATTGCAATGTGTTATCGAATCGCTTATAGCCTGAGCTTATTGCAGTGTCTATTTCTCCAATCCACAGGAGCTTGAGAATATTTGTAATCAGAAACGCAAATCTCAAACATCCAGCAATGACTCCTGAAAATATGCAAGAGAGGCTAGATAATATTAGTAACTTGAACCTTTTACGATGCTCGCGGATTCATTAGCATCAGACAAACTAACTTTTCTGTTTTCTCAGTGCCTTTACTTAAACCGGATCAGCTGTGTTAGCTGTGAAACGCCTACCCCTCAATTTTAGATTTAGTCACATACTATGTTACTTGACCCTTTCCATAGTCAGTATCATTAAAAACATTACTCATCCCTAAAATAATGGTATTTCCTTTTAAATACAAAAAAATTTATACATAACCTCAAAAATCATAACCTCTATCCATTAATAGAAATGTTCTCTTACACAAACAAAAAATCGTAGTCTAGGTTGACCCATACTACTTTCTGTCATTTTTTGGAAGGGGTTCTACCTAGATAATTATGTTTATCATTTTTCAGAAAACAGTCATTTCAACTGCTGGCTCTACATAGTCGTTAATATGACAATTAAAAGAGAATTGTGTGATGATTCCGGAATTCCTGATCCATTTCAAGTACTTTTGTGCAGAATTGAATGATCCGCATTGTAAACACCATCCTTGCAATGATCAGGACTATTTAGTCTGATGATGATGGGAGTAGGGACCATCTCAACACAGAGGTCCAAAACGTAGACGACTAAATGGGCTCATTGTTCTTTAACCCGTGTGCTAGAGTCGGTCGACCACCGATAACTACCCGATCTCTAGGCGATCACAGCAAACATACTTAGGGGGAGATGGTGGAGCAAGACAAAGGGGATCGTGTAGGCATGGAACCCCTGACATCTGAGGAGGTATAGTTCCAGGATACTCAGCGAGAAAATAAATTGAAGATTTAATTTCCCCGAACCGGAAGATTGGACTATCAGAGTAGCGCAACCGAAGCAGGTTCAGTCTGAAGTGACCCTTGGGGTTACCACAGACCAAAATGAGCTCATTACGCTGTAGGTGGAGCGCTGATTTTGTTATTCGCGCACTAGGATTCCTCAGAAACATCTTCGATGTCTCTCGACCGTTTTTGGAGACCCAGAGCTGGCTTGAGCTGTCTGAGCTCACCACGTCGATCACCCACCATTTCCTGAGTGATGTTAATACATCGATCGCCGTTTCTGATCCAGTTAGGCGTGCATAACTACCAGTTCCGGCTAGATGGTCTGCCTGTACGTTGCCTAGGATTTCTGTGTGACAATGGAACCCGAACAAGGCTAACAAACCGTAACGTGCCAACAGCTAAGCACCAGTCCAGGAGTGAATCGGAAGCCACTCAGCGATTTCAGGGCGGCTTGACCATCGGAGCATACTGGCGAAACTCATTCGCATGCCACCTATATCTTCAATGGAATGGTTAGAATTGTGATGGATTCCAGTATCAGAGCCTACTATCTAGTGGACTAGTGTACCGCATGTCCAATTCTCTCTTGGAACGTTACCGACTTCGAACCTCCTACCGAAACGAAAACCCGGAATGACGTAGTCTGACGACATCCCAAATTCTGGCCTAAGAGTGATGATCTCGCTCTAGATGGAGACGTGACCCTTTGATGAGCTCATCCAACATCCGCTGAGTAATAGTCTCTGTGACCTGGCTTCCACCTCGATTAAGAGAGGGGGAGGTGGCAAGACCAAAAGGACTTCTAAGGCAGATGTTGGACCTTGGCACTGGAGATGCCGATACAAACCAGTCGTTGGAACTTCTCTAGTTGCGTTATGGCCGATACTCTTCTCGCTCTCTATTATCAAACGATGGAGGCGTAGGATGCGAGAGGTCTGATAATGGCTAGGTAAAACCAGTGAACCACTTTTAAAAACAGTCCCTAAGACACCGAAAGCCTTACGACATTGCCAAAGTACTTTGGTGGCTTTGGTAAGTTTGTACTTCAAATGGTCCTTGAGAAGATAGTCGTGCAGTATAACACCGAGGTATTTTACTTTTGAGACCCTTTCAACTGGATTGTTACCCAGATAGATTGGACGGAGTCCTTCGATCGTGTTTTTTTTTGTGAAAAGGATAGTTTCAGTCTTCCCGGCGTAAACCGAAAGACCTTAACTTTCACACCATTGAGAGATGATATTTAAAGCATGAGATCACACAGAAAGCTCGCATATTTCCCTGATAGGATAATAGTAATGCTGCTAGGGCTTGGTAGCCTCTATCATTGAGGATAACAATGAGAGATTGATACTCCACCGCAGAAAATAGAACTGACCACTGAATAGTACCACTTTTACTAATACCCTAACGATTTGAGATCATTGATACACCACAGCAGGCGAAAGAACTGACCACTAAAGAGTAAAACTTCGGAATCAAAGCATAGAATTAATCTATCTTATGACTGTGTGACAGGACCGAAGGAAACGTTGTTAAACACACACTTTTATATCCAGGAAAGTCCACAGGGCCATTTCATTGTCGTCTAGGGCCTTTGACGCCCTCATTACTAGCCTATGCATAGCGGACTCAACTGATATACTAGTCTGGTAGGTATGTTTAATGGCAGTACAGGGGTTTATCAATTAAGACGTCATCCCGAATAACTTTGTCTACACTGCGTTGAAGACACTTTAAAATAAAAGAGGTCATACCGAATGTCTTTATAGTTACATAGTTAGAATGGCCTGGTTTTTGGATGAGCGCTAAGCGAGCATTTCTCCAGGTGTCTGGCATGTTACCGAAAGAGGACCTTTAAAAAGCTCTTTGCAGTTTTGAAGAACTGCAGGGAAAATTCCGTTCACTCCAGGGAACTTATACGGTGCCAATGTTTAAATCGCCCATTTTATTTTGCCTTTAATTATAATGGAAGACGACGCGTTTCAGTCCACAGCTTTTCACCGACAACGAAGGGGATCTGAGCCGCCATATAATCTCCTAGAGGTACTCGCAATCAGGGAAGTGTGCCTCCTGCAAACGAACTGCTACTTATGATTTAGAGGTGGCGAAAGGAGAAACACCGATAGAGGAAAACCCGTCAAATTATTATATATGTTATATATACAAAAAACAATATGCATACCCCTGCCGCATAATTCAGCAACTACTACTACACTACCTAACTACTACAACCACTTTAAATCTTGTTTTTATTTTAATCACCTAACGGTCTGGCACGCGTGTGCCTTCGCGCCCAGGCAGGCAACACAGCATCAGCGCAATGTCTTCGCACCGGATGAACTCGTTATGCACTTGGGCACTCGGGAACCGGCAGCGTGCACTCTGGCGCAGACAATAAATATAAACACCCGGCCGGAGCAGAGTGAGCACGCCGCACCGCGTTCCGCCGTCCGGCGACGGACGGGCCGGAGGTAATCGTATAATCGGACACTGCGCGCGTGTGTGTGTGTTGGCGCTCGCATAAAGCTTCCGAAGGAGACTGCAGGACGCGGTGGTGGTGGAGTTGAAATATATGCTCTCACCAGAGGCCAAAAAAGCGCAATACGATCTGGCACGGCTCGCGTATGTCTGGATGTATAAATAAATATAGATATAATATAAGTATACCTTCGCAAAGACGTTCTCCTCCGGACTATACGCAGCGCGTCCACACACATAAGAAATTGTATAATAATATTATATAGAAAATACACAGACAACACAGACAACAACACCAACAAAAAATGCACAACCCAGCGAATAAGTAAGATGGGTCGA
Source organism: Bolitophila cinerea (assembly GCA_010015015.2). Taxonomy (NCBI): domain Eukaryota; kingdom Metazoa; phylum Arthropoda; class Insecta; order Diptera; family Mycetophilidae; genus Bolitophila; species Bolitophila cinerea. The sequence goes on from JAAAKO020029784.1 coordinate 10,966, forward strand.
TCCATCCTGGAGAGACCGTCCATTACGGCAAATTGCAACCAGAAGAATTATCGTTGCGTCACCTCTGATTTCATCTTTTTCCGCCCGCGTTGGGGAGTTTGGGTGTTTTTTGCTGTTATTTTTTTTTTGGTTCGGGTGCGTTTCGAGGAAATAGTATGGATTTTTCTGATATTTATGTGTAGTGGAAGACTGGAAGTGCGGTGCCGGCGCCGTGAAAATGGCTGATCTTTGCACAATAATTCCGCTTGTACGTTTACTTATATACCACGAGGAAGGCAGAGGCATCTGCGAGGGCATTACGAGAAAGTGCATTTTTTAGGGCAGTTCAATTTCATAGTGTATATAAGATACATCGCACACAAAAGAATAATGATGTTGCCCCGCTTGATTAATGGAGATTTAGCGATTGGATTGCATTTACAGAAAACAACCAGAGATTTGTGGAATACAGAGTATTGTCCTGTATGTGTCAGCAGATCGATGCTCTTCAAGTGAAGCATAGCCTCAATGAGAATGAAAACAGGAAGTTTTTTTTCATGGGGTTAATGCTGCTCGTACAGAGTATACGCAAATAACAAGTTGAAGAAACGTAGGTGGACGGATATTGTGCTCCAAGAAAGACGTCGTCAACCGTTGAGCTGAATATTTTGAGCACCTACGGACCGATGCAACGAATGCCCAAACAAGTGGATTATCGGATGGTAGCACGGATAATCCGACCATTCCACCTACTAACTTATGAGGAGACCTGCGTTGGCATTAGAACGTTGAAGAACAACAAATTACCCGGCGTCGACTGTATTTGTGGAGTTGAGAAAATTTGGAGGAGATGCGCTATGGATAAGGGTTCATACCTTAATTCTAGCAATGCGGGGTCAGGAACAATTTCCAAACGACTGGAATGTTACCATAATTTGATCGCCTTTTAAAAACATGGACAGAATAAATTATGCCAACTACAGGAACTGCTACCCATTTTCCAGCATCCTCGTACGAAGCCTGTCACCCTACGCTGCGGAGATCGTTTGTGATTACCAATGCGGTTTCCAAAGCAAAAGATCGCTAGTGGACCAGATATTTTGAATACGTCAGATCATAGAGAAGATGTGGGAACATTTTCTTGATGAACATCAACTGTTTGTGAACTTTAAGCAGGCATATGATGGCATCAGAAGGCCAAAGCTGTGGGAGGCAATGGAAGAACTAGGCATACCAACAAATTTATAAGTTTGGTCAAAGTCACGCGGAGTTCTTCTAAATGATGTGTCCGTTTTAGCATGCTGAGGCTGAGATGTGCTGATTCAAAGTGGTAATATGCACGACGAAGATAACAATGGAGGAGAGAAGTTGTGGAAGAGGCCATGACCCAGCTGTGTTGTAATGCCACCTGATGAAGAAGAAGATATGTTCAGTAGCGAAATCTACGCTGCGGTCCAACTTATAGACATAGCTGGGAATACTTTAAAATCATTGACGTGAGAGGGGTGTCTTTCGATAATGTGCTGCAGTATTCCATCCACTTTGCTTTTTAGAATTTATTCTTTGTCAGTTTGAATTTGGCTTCGGCTTGTTTGTATGCGATGTATTCGGTCTGTCCGCCGCTTCGTTTAAACTAGGCAAAAACTGTTTTTTTTTAGCAGTGAACAATATAGACAGCTCGGCGCACCACCTTATTTTGGGGACACGAGGGTTGTTTTTTTTAGTAGGTGTCTGTGGAGAGACAGACATTAAAAGCGATGCTCTGGAGTCGTTTGAAGTTTTGCCCCATTGCTGTCCCTTAGCATTAAAGTCCCCGAGCAGGAATTTAGGGGAAGGAATCTGGTCAAAAAGATTGTCTAAGCCACTTTTGGTCACATTCGTTGTAGCTGGGGGTGGTAGGTAAATGCTAGCTATACTGATGTTTGGTTGCTTGTTCTTATGCTGCAAGCAAAACATTCATAGCTTGAAGTAATGTCTATTCTGACTGCCGCCGTATCCGTCTGCTCTGTCCAATCGGGCAATGGTGTAGCCTCTCAGTGTGAATGGTGTGTCGGGTAAAAGCCATGTTTCAGAGAGTGCGCAATATCCGGGGTGTGTTCATCTATCAATATGTTGAGGTCGACTTTTTTATTTCGTACGCTGCGGCAGTTCCACTGTAATATTTCTATATAGCTAGCGGCGGTTTCCAAAGACAAAAGGACCCAAAGAGCCTAAGAGGACAGGAAGCTGCGGCATTACTGCACGCAGTAGGGGTTCAATGATGGCTTCAATCACTGACATCCAGATGCGAAAGATGCGAATGACAGGATTGCATTTCTCAGTTCCGTTACAGAAGTGAATGGTTGGTTGATTGAAGTTGTGGCTGAGAGTTGGGTCGATTGAGAGAGTTTTACTTGTGTGACCAAACTGCTGGCAGTTGTCGCAGAACATAGGGTTTCACCTCGGAGGAAGTCGATAGGGGTTGTTCTGCGTCTCAACCTCGACTTCTACAGCACTATGATTTCGTTAACTTAGGATCCATACAGTTCACTATACAGGATATGTCAGCTGCTCTTT
>JAAAKO020029795.1:0-13499 GCA_010015015.2 Bolitophila cinerea
GTTCCCGAGGGAAAAACCGACAGCATAGCACTCACAGGATCATTCGTAGGTGTACTTAAGCTTCCTCACTGACGTCAAAGTAAAGTATTTTTGAGAAAGTCAATTGTGTTAGGTGTTTTTTTAAGTTATGTTGGTATTTAAGAGTGTGGTTCATTAATTCATATTAAAATAAATTTCAACGAATTATGACATATATCATATATGTTTTAAAGCTTAAGATTATATAAAGACGCCTAAAATAACGTTTTAATTATTTTACTAGGGTTCTATGAATTCCTGGGATGATAACAACTTTTATTATCAATTCCTAGGGAGTAACAAGTCAGGAAATTGGTCTCTCACAATTTATCGCCACAATAATATCGAATTGCAAAATTGCGACAGAAAAGAGATTGAATTACAAAAAGTCGAATTACAAATTCTGGAAATAAAAAACCCAAACCCGAATAACTCGTTTTAATATAAAAAAATTATGCCCACTAGCCTAGACGATATTTTAAGAGTCGATATTTTCAATTCGTGATTCTAAAGTCGAAAATAATATGTCTAGATTTGAAAAGCTGAGATTTCGATTTCAACTCACACCAAAAATAAAAAAATCTGTTTTGCACATTTCATTTAAGATAGTAGTCGAGCAATTTGAGGCATTTTTTTTAGCAATTTAAAATTTTCCAATTTTTATTAAATAAATATATACTTAAATTAAAGGATTTATAAATATACCTACATATATTTTTTATATAATATATTGAAAAGTGTTTTATTAGAAATTATTTTTTTGTCTGTCAGTCCTTTGTAAATTTAAATAAATGCTAAATAATAAACAATATTAATCTAATTAAAATTCAGCCAAGAACCTCTTCGTTGATTAGTACATTGTAACATTTTGAAAATTTAAAAATAACCCAAAAATAAGAATTTTGTTTGCTATGTTTAAAAGTTATGTAAAAATTAGCAAAAATTACTTTTAAACCCAGATGAAATCATGTTAAAAAATCTCATCTATATGGACCATTTTTTATGGTCGTTTTAATTAATATTAATATAGTAATATAACATAATTTTAAAGGATATATCTAAAACTTACGCTATTTAATGCATATTTTACTATCTATATGTATATAACATAAATTCGTATATATAGAGTACAGTGGAATCCAGAACTCAAAAATCAATGTTTTTGTAATATTAAAGTTTACCATTTTTAATTTATTAAATTACTATTAAACATATTAAATATATGTTTAAAAACGAATGAAGCTGTGCAACTGTTAAATTGATATAAATTAATTGAAATATTTCCATTCGAATAAAAAATATTATCTATTCTGCGCCTGAAAAACAAATCTATTAAAAATAAATAAATCTTTTTTTTAATTATTTTTTTCCCAAAATGCTTCACATGTCAATTGATAATTGATGGGACTAAAAACACTGCGAACACAAATCTACCTATACACCTACACCCACAAACCTTCAACGACTATGTCGCCTTTCTCTGCGCGCAACCCTCCATGTGCTCGTCTTCTCCCACGTGTCGTGCCGTGCTGCCGTGTGTGCGTGTATATATATATATTACATTCAATAAACTCTACTGCCACTCAAATCGTTGTGTGCACTCTCAAAGATGGTAAATGTAAGTACCCCTACGAATACGAACACAAATTATGGTAATCACGGGCGGTAAATGATAGCCGGCATTTATCGTCAAAAAACCCACACACGCTCAAGCATCGCATTTTGAAAATCATTTTCATATTTTCTTGGCACGCACACGCACACACACACACACACACACACACACACTCACAAACACTGACACCTACACCTACACCCACACCTACAAAGACATTTCTAAAGAAATAATAATTGTATACTGAAAGAGAGTGTGTTAATTTCTCCATATATTACATATGTCACCTGTCCGACAGTGTTGACATGTTTTTGCTTGTATTAGTGTCTGTGTGTATGTGGTGTTTATGTGTATGTATGTGTGAACATTTTAAGCTTATATTTCCACAAACCATTATACGCACCACGCTATAATCTGTTTTCATTAATACGAACGTGTGAGATTTCAAACTTACATAGCTTTTACGGTCTATGGGCTTTGGGGAAATTATTTTGCGCTCAGCAAAGATAATAAATTATTTAAAAGTATTGTTTATTCGTTCTTCGCTCCCCAAAGCACCAACTAGCAGTTAGCTTTATGCATATACTTACATTTGCTAAGACCTGCAAATATACACAATCATTTATGATAAATTTGTGCACGTGTGACATCACCAACATACACCAACAACTCTATAATATAGTATATACACTCAGTACCTGGAAAAACAAACACTCAATTTTAGCCCAAACTTTATCACACACTGCAGCTAGATATATACCTTTATATTTATATATCTTCTTCTTATTTATATATACATACATATATTTAACAGTGATTTTATATGTATATATATATATTTATAATAACGTTTGCACCTTCATTTAACCGTCATGTTTCACACATAGACATACAACTAATTATAATAAATTGTAAACATATTCGTAGTTTTAGAAAATCATAGAATAAAATATTTAGTTATATGTGTATTTATTTAAATGTGTAGTAAAACATTAGAGAAAACTCGTGTAGCTTTCAAAAAAGCTTTCGGTGTGTCAGTGTGTGCGTGTGTGCTTCTTTAAAATGTATATCGCACATTCGCACCTTGCACTTCAAACTATTGCACATAATATTTAATATACTATATTATATTCACTCACAAAAATGCTTACCACCACCTTTCGGGCACGCGTATTATAATACAATCTACTAATAATGTTACTTAGATAATATTATGTCAAAAACTATATTTTAAATATGAGCAAGCACAACAAAAAAGAAAACTGTGTAAAAACCGATGTACCTTTTCTCTCGCATTTTCTGATAATTTTCATATTCTTTATGCTGACGGACATCGTCGCACAGAGGAAAAAAAATATTTTTTTATTCTACCAAAAGTATATAAAACCGGTTTTTGAAATAAAAACATAATACTTTATTTAAAAAAAATAGATGTTTTGAATTCCAACAAATAAATAGAATTCTAAATATTTTTATAGATTTTAATTTTTAGTATTTAAAAAAAATAAAATAAATATCTTCAAAAATAATTCTGAAAGTTGCACATTTTTGAGTCACAGAAGTTCATGTGTCCGAAGAAATACTAAAAGTTTAACAGTACGCAATATTAAAGACAGAAACCTGATGATTAAAATCTATAAAGACCTACATTTGCATTTTCATATAATAATATATAACTATATTGTTAAATATATATATATATATATACATATATTATTTAATGCAATTGTTTAAAACGGAATTCTTAATTTAAAAAAAAATGTATACTTATTTTACTTTATTTTGCTAAATATTGGTATTTTTGAGATTTAACTTTTTAATTTTTACGGAAAAAAGTCAGTACTTTTATAAATAAATATACTTATAAAAATGTACGTTTTTTCACTCAGTGCGGCCATCGCGTCACGGCGTCGCGCCTGAGCTCTTATTTTATCTAGGAAAGAAAATGCTTTTGTGTTATTTTCACCTACCGCAGAACCAACGTTAGCGCTTTTTCATTTCGTTAAGAAATCCGGGGTAAGAAAATCAGTTAGGTGCGCTTGGCAAAAGCATAACGAAGATGTAATTAAATCGAAAGACAAGACGACTGACAAGAAAATGTGGCGTCGCTGGCGCCTGTCGTCCGCCGCCCATGTCTGGGATGGCGCCATGATGGCGCTCACAGAATATAGTGTTACAAAGGGGTGCTTTTTTGTAAATAGGGTTGTATGAGCGAGCTGTTTTAGAGCTTCATGTTCATAAACATTCTTTATACTTGTGATATTTTTGTTGAAAGAATATTGTCCTTGCAAATATGATTACGACTGCAACTCGGTCGTGTCATTTTTCCTCTATTTTAAGATACCTTGAGTTATGTTAAAAAAACAGGTAACATGTGATCCATCGTTGTGCATCTGTCTTTATGCACATGTGAACGTTCATGAATGGCATACTTTGCTCCGGATTACAGTTGAAATTCAATTTCCGTTTTTGAACGTGCATTCAAAATATCAAGAGAATGAATTATTCACTATGAAGTAACTAAAATGCCGAGATTTTAGTTCTGTTTTTATGGATAATTATGTATTTATATTAAGCTCAATGATTCCCAATCGGGAAGTATTAATTGCAAAAATACAGTTTTTCATTTTATCAGAATTTTATACCTATGAAAAGATCCGGTTAAATCCTCTAAAAACAAATTACTCGGGTCTGGACTCGAAAAAGAAGCGAGGAGCTGAGTTTGGATTTTATAGGTTTTTTATTAAAAAATACGTTTCAATACTGTATTATTTGCATTAAATCGGTACGGTCTACGATTTTCATCATTTTTATTAATGTCAGGAATATTTATGCATTTATTTATATTAAACCGTTTAATATAAAAATACGTCAATCTTATTCGTATTAAATGTGTTGCCGAGAATAGAATGAGTAGTTCATAGGACTATTATTTAAATTATTTTTTATTTTCAACCCTATTTTCAGCGTTATACTTTGTTTTGAAAAAGTATTAATTAATTGAGCTGCATTTCGAAATTTTCAAATTAGATTTTTTTTTACATGTTTTGGAATTAGTTTCGTTTAGATTCCAGGACCCATTTTCAGTGTATGTGCTCACCGTGAGCATATCATCACCCAAAAATGAAAGTGCGGGTGAGCCGCACCTTACCTTGTCCAAAAAAGGGCTTTTAGTGTTTTGGATTTGAGCTACGGTACAGAAATAACAACGCTAGTATTTGAAACCTTACCAGGCACAAGAAATAACATATAAATATCATTCGGGCGTTTATTATAACCTCAGAAAATCTACGCCAGCGCAACTAATCCAATGCTATATATATTATATATATATACATATATACAAGCGAAGAGTTTCCTCACGTGAGCCAATACTGAAAGTGTTATAATTTATGGGAGAATAGAAAATCCGGTCGAGGCCAGTAATTTAACTGGAAGAGGTTTCTCCTTTCTATATCGAATATTTGTATAAGAAAATAAGTTAACATTTTTATTTTCATTTGAATAATTTTTAGTTTGTTGTTCAAATCAATTTTTACATATAATATTATACATTTTTCATATTTTCAAAATATATATTTTTGAAAAAGTTAAAGATTATTTACTTTTAAAATACATTTTTAAAACATATCTACAATTTAATAAATTTAAAATTGATTTCTGTCCCGTTTCTCGGGAATCAGATGTAAAAAAATGATCAAATTATTAAAGTAATTTAATAAAAAAAAATTGAAAATTGCTGTGAAAAGACAATTTTTTGGTATCCTATATTTTAAAAATGGCATTGTATGATATAAATTTAGGAAGAATCTTGAATGTTCATTGTGAATTAACTGATACAGTTAATTCGATTAACACTTTTGCCACAAAAAAAAAAAAAAAAGTTACTAGAAGTTGAATCAATTGATATTTATGCTACAAAAAAAGAATACAATAGTAAAACGATATAAACTGCTTCCAGTGGTTTTTAAAACGTATTTTCAAAAGCACAATGCATATTAATCCAACCATTTTTTTTCGGAACTTGCAGGTTTATTCAGACTCCTTTCCGGAGTCCTAATATTAAAATGATCTAAGTACCCAGTGCCATTAGGTGCCGGGTAAGAGACAAAATTCGGGTATTGACAACACTATATTGTATTGACAATTTTTAAAGTATGCTATATCTCTGATTAAATAAGTCAATTGAGTTGTGTTCTCAATCTCATTATCCAAAAGCTTTTCGTTTAAAATGTTACCTCCATCCAAAAAGTTTGCTTTATTAAAATATTTGGCGCAACCTGAATTCCTTGCGTTGAATTTCCACCGCAATCTTCGCAGCTCAAACAATTTTAACATTTTTACAAGCGCAAAATGCAATGCCGACGTCTTTCGTAAACGGCACGTTGGGTGGGTTATAAATGTTTGAATCGATTTGGAACTCTTTTGCGAAACATTTTTACACAATCATTTTGCGATAGACAACCGAGTTTATATTTTAATAAAAATGCTTTCTTTCGACTCTTATTAATATTTAAGTGTGAAAGCTTCATAATAATATAATTATTCAATAGTTTTTGTCTTCTATTTATTCAATATTTATTGTGAATTCGAAAGCTTTTGTAAGCGCTGCAATAAAATTTACACATAAGTATATCATTGCAAGTTATACCAGGTTATACAATTAAAAAAATCATCCATTATCCTGATATCGCGCCTTACAACTTTACATCTCTACATTTAAATTTACATTATTTCACCAAAACAAAAGATAATGTAAGCTACTTCTTTTGAATTTGCTTTTCCTCGCGAGTTTAGCATTTTTTAAAATTTTAGATATTAGTTTTAAATTTGCTTAAATATAATATATAAAAACGGGTTCATCATTTTAAATTAGTTTTTCTCTACATATTTTTGTTTTACACATTATTAGGAAATAATATTTATTAAATCTAATGTGTGCTGATTTTTTAATCGCTATCAGGAAAAAGAGGATGGACCCCTTTACCAGTTCTACCAAGCTATCATGGACTATGGTGGTGAGTTCATGCAAAACGTAAACAGCATGAAGGACGTTACGATGTTTGCGCCCAGCAACGATGCCTGGAGGGACCCCCATCTTCAACTGATCCTAAGGTAATTTTATTTCTATTTATTTCTATTTTTCAAATATGTTTTAACATTTATTTTATCCACTTTTCCAACAGCGACAAAGCAAAGATGCGTGAGATTCTGAACTTACACATCGTTCGTGATCGATTAAGCACCGAGCGAATTCGTCAGACTAACACTAATGCGGTACGTTTCTGAAAACACTGTATATTATAATAAAAATAATTTTAAAATTACAAATCGTAGATCTCTCAATACCCGACCGCAGCCTATCGCAAGAACCTGTACTTCAACGTGCTGACCAGCAGCAATGGAAATCAGACAGTAACCGTCGAAGGTGGCGGCGTCAATGCCACCATCATCCAGGCCGACATTGCTCAGACCAACGGATACGTTCACATTATTGATCGCGTGCTAGGAGTTCCATACGCAACCGTTTACGATAAGCTCAAGACTGACCCGATGCTTAAGTAAGTAATCTGTATTCATAAATTTTAATAATTATGAGCCCTTCAAGACTCAATCATAATTTGTATATATATAAAAACGATTTCAATAATTGAATTTAATTTAACCTTTTCTTACTAAAAAAAGAAAAAACGATAATTAAAAATAATAGAGCCATTGTACTAAACCCGGATAAATTCTCATTTCAATAACAGCTCCACATACGTCATGGGAATACGATCTGGATTCAACACTCAACTGAATGATACCAAGCGCTTCTACACGTACTTCGTCCCCAGAGACTGGGCCTGGCAGCAAACCACCATTGAATTCCCATCCACGATGAAGAAGTTGTTTATGCCTGAGTTCAGCTACCACGTAAGTTCTATTCGGAAAACATGATATTTATACACGAGCGCATGGTAAATTAAGTGCGGCGAACGTCTGAATACAAGTGTGCACGCGATCCGACCCGTACAAGACATTTCCTCTCCGGAGACTCTTTTGAATTCTGGCAAATTACGTTTTCTAGTTTCCTAGTAATAGCAGAGCCATCGTCGCGCACATCGTCCTATTGATTTCACAAGCAAACGTACTATTTATTTGTATCTAAGATGGGACGTGAGCGCTGCAAGAAGCAGATGCAGCATCGGCATTTTTTATATATATGTTATATAAATATATATATATTATATGTTGGCAAAAACGTAGACATCCGATTCAAATCGAGTTTTTCTCTTATTCTGATGTATACAATTAAAGCTCAGCAGCTGGCTGAAAGCTTGTCCACGTTCAACGCTCCAAAAATAACGAAGACTTAAGCAAAGAAATAATGAGCTTTCTAAAAAGAGCAGCAGCTCAGCCAATTTGCGCATGTTTTTCTGTGCGGCTGTATGTTTTTTGAACCTACATTTTGTTTGAACAAGCAAAAACAACTCCATTTTACTCGTACAGCTTGTGTACCATTACCAAATGTATGTATAAATGAAAAGCGAACAGCCCATTAAAAACATTAATAAAATACACTGTGTATATATAAACAAATATTGACCAAGCTTTCGTACGTGCAAAGAGAATGTATAAAACTGCAAATACAAATAGTATATACATAAATTATATATGTCATAACTATTTTTAGCTGGTCTGAATTTAAAAAGTAAAACATCGTCGAGTGAGGTTTATTATTAATGATCATTATATATGGTTTAGTTTTGACTAAATATAATGAGAATCCACTGCACACTTTAACCATCCGACTGTGACTTATCCCTGATCGTGTGGTGAAGGTGGTCTCCCTAGCGTATAGGAGAACAATGGTGTATCAACCTGATATGGAATTACACTGACCTACAGCCTGTTCCATTGTATGGTTATCGTACAGTGGATTGATGGTGGTGGTGGTGGAATGTCAGCCATTATCTCACATTTAAAAATCTCACGTGCCAAAATTAGCTTTTTTAAACTTTTCGGGTGAAAATCCCGCAAGTGAAAATCTCTCCGTGTCAAAATCTTGCGGAAATCTTGTGGAATTTCGACACAGAATAATATTCTCCCAAATAAGAAAACAAATTTGCATTTGATTATGTAATGATATTTTGGCTAAAGTTCAATAGAAAAGCGAAGCCCCAACACTGTATACTTTATCCGCTTGTATTAAATTTAAAAAAATAAAAGTGTTGTTGCTTGGGATGTTACCCTGGCCAGCGCCGGCGGTTTTCAACCGGGCGAGATTTTAACCCGCAAGATTCCGGCAGTATTTTAATCCGTGAAATTTTGGATTTTATATAAATTCGTGTTTTTATTTTTTTATGACAGAAAAAATCAAATTTTTGGCCGTATTGATGCAAATAAGTGAGTATGTCCGTCAAAACTGCTAAAATTATAAAAAAACAATTCGTGGATCTTGCATCACTTAGAGCTGCAAATTTTGATCGAATTTTTGGCCCAAACTTGACAAAAACCACCGATCAACTACCATTTTTACCAGTTTTGGCTATTTGTGACTTCATTAGTTCCCATTCCATCTCTTTTTTGGAACATTAACTTTGAACGCAAAAATTAAATATCCGATAAATAATTAAATATATAAAAAAATGATTTTTTATATATGTATGTACACCACATTTAAAGAAAATATTAATAAAATTTGATCCTCCAGTATTTACATTTTATGATTTCGACCAATACCCGATTGAGGTTATTTGTTCCATAAATATCTATTGACCTCGCCATTGACCTCGCTAAACCTCTTTTATTTATTTGAAATACCAGTCAATTTCGAAAAATATTTATTTATTTTAATTCTCTATAAATCATAAAAAAATTCCGAATTTTCCTTCAGGCAAGATCCATTCTGGAGAGACATCTGATCATCGCTGACCATCCATTTACAATGGCCAAACTGAGGAGCATGGGTAACGAAACAATTCACTTACCAGCCGTACGAGGAGCAGGTTTGGCACTGCGCATCAAAGAAGACGATAAACGTGAGTAACTTTTGAAACATCTTGAATGCTATGTAATATTATTACGTGGAAGAAATTCCATTTTAGTTCAAACCTTAATCGTGTGTATTTTATTTTATTTTTGTTTGATATGGTTCCAATTGCCAATTCTTCAGTATGAAAATTTAAAGCAAAACGGTTGGATCAGGTCATTCCTTAAAAACCAATTTTACTATATCGTACCTAAGAAAATAAAATGTATGTAAAACGGCAAAAGTCATATATTGGAACAATTTCTGGAGCATCTCGAAAATAGCTAATGGCAATTTTATGATTTTAAGATCAAAATCGGTTAAATTGAGCTTAGAGAATACTTGTTTGACTACTTGTAATGACTCTAGGGCCTGAAAAGAAAAACAAATCATAGAAACATTTTTAATCTTTGGTATAGTCTCCATCTATAGCTAGAGCGGAACACTTAATGGTCTTTTAAAAACAAAAAAAAATTTGGTTTGATTTTGTCAGGTTTGAAAACTATTAATAGCCGCTGGGTGCCAGATTTAAAGAAGTGGTTCACTAATTCGCAACTAATTCATAAAATTTGACCGTCACCTTTACCTTAGAATATGCTGGGCAGTTGTCGTACTTTTATCTTGATTTCGTCCTACAATCGGTTAAGAAAACATGTTTTTTATTATTTCACATCGCTCAATCCGCAATTTTCAATTTTTTTAATCTTCAGAGAATAATATTTAGTATAATCATCACAGGCAGACTGTGACTTATTCTCAGGAAAATATCTCAACCGGCTGTTCTTACGCCATTTTTTCAACAACAAAAGATTGTGCCAATTAGACAGTTTCGATTGGCTGTTTGTCCTTGTAGATAAAGCGTTTAACTTTGAATCACTTGCAAAGACAACAAAACTGCTTAAAAGTTAAATTATAAATTGATTATAGTTTTTAAATGCTTGACATCGCTACATAACAATTACAGTAAATAACAAAAAGTCTCGATTTGACAAATAACATATTTTCCAACATAAACTATTTGAAAAGAGCATTAAGTAAAATTCTTTCATTTTTGATATATCAAAAAATGTCATATTAGAGTAAGATTACATCGTCACATAATACTAATCTGTAATAATTCTTTAAGTGCAAATTATCACCAAAGTTTGAATTTAGTCTAAAATTTCCAAAAACAAATTTATAAAGGTAATTATAATTAGACTGATTCTCTTTGAAAGCAGCACTATATGATTTATTTACATCAGGCGGAGGTACATATTTACCGTGACAATAATTGCCAACGATAATAATAATTATTATATTTCTATTATTTCTTTATATGCACATTTGTATTAGGAAACATTTTTGGTTGATTTTGGTTAAACTTTTTTACGTATAAACTTTCTTGGGCACAAATATGATTTTTGGTTTTATTTTTATTTTTATTTTTTGAGCACACTTTATTTTTAGTCAATTAAAAGCAATATTATTTGAGGCAAAAAACAAAAACAAAAATATAATATAAAATACAATAAAATTACACAATGTCCCATTCTATACCAATGTAAAATGTACCAATATACCAACTCTATAATTTTAATATTTTTTTAGATATGTAATAAATTTAATTATAATGCGACAAAATTATAACGGAACCGTGAATTGTCAAATATTTCATTTTCAAATATTTATTTTATTAATAATAAACTCAAATTAAGTCGTAAACTAATACAAATTCGGATTGAAAGTTAGATAGTCGCCGATAGAGAATTTAACTTGCAGGTCTCTTATCCTATTATCCTAAGTAAGACATTATCAAAACGAAAAACCTTTATAACATCGGTCTGGCCGAAACCGAATTGCAAAAACGTTGATTCTTTCGTCTGTAGCTTTGGAGGTTCATAAATACAATATTTTACAATAATATTTAACTAAATGTGTATAAAAAGTTACCGGCTGACACCTCTGATACATACACAAACATCAGATTGAGTATATATGTTATTGTTATATACACTAAACATCAAAAGAGCAGAACAACGTTATATGGGTTTGATGTATTTATGTTAATGTGACATGCTGTTGCATCAATTTGCTTATGTGAAATGTAATACTTGCAATTTTCTCAGATTTTCCGCACCGCAGGCATTGCCCTCGGCATAAAATTCCGTCCAATGTCCTGTCGATCAAAGTTTATTTCGAAAACAATAATTTAATACGGCAATATCAATTCATATCTGGTTGAAAACTAAAGAGTAAACAATATACGTACACAACCATTTATAACGCATAGTCAAATACAGGTAGGATGACATAAAGCCCATCAGACTTATATTGGTTTCAAATACGTCTTTTAATAACGAGGAATAAGCCTAGAAACCATATGTCTTTTGCAAACAGACATAAAGTCAATGCGTCTTATGTCTGAAATGCTACGTAAAAAATGGCCTCATAGCCTTTATGTCCGTGTGAAGTAAACATAAGTCCTTTAATTTAATTAAATCTGTAAATAATTTATTTGTTTTTGTAAAAATATGTGCGTACCGCAAAAGTTCAAGGTTTTTCCTGAAATGCAGAATGCAGTTTTTCCGATACCAAAAATTAACTTACAAGAGCATGGACATTATGTCATTGGGATTTTACTAATCAGAACCGCAAATTCAATTCACATATATATTGGATAAACGTGGCAATAACTTAATGATCAAATAAAATTAATTTCTTTTTTTTTCACGAATATTTTAACTTCATTAAAATTTAAATTTTTAATATACGTTTTTGTTGAGCTTTTGCTCATGCAAGTCCCTGAAACGTGTTTATAATTTTCCAACATATAGAAATAAAAAATTCTTGTAATATACAATATGCTTTTGTGTATGAACGCGCCAGGGCAGTGCAGATATGTTTTAAAGTTACAGTTGTAACCTGCCATTTCCACAGAGCTTACTTTTTCCAGTAGATCCGTATGCAATACACACACGTACACACACACACACACACGCACATACACGTTATATTGCGTGCGCATAAAAGCGCACAGCGCGCACATTTAAATTAGAATAACAATTTTTAAATTATTGTATAGAAAAAGTTTGTCTGTGTGCGGCTGCGCCCTTTCAAAATCCTGCAAAAATACGAGCTTTGTGTGAGCTGCACACCAAGTTAGGACGTGCAGAGGGATGTGGGGGAGTATTTGTGCGAGAGAACTGGTTTTTATTCTTGCATTTTTATATTGTGCTGAATAGAGAAACTTTTTTGACAAACTGTGTTTGCCTCAACAATTTTCTGAGGATTCAAGAAAATTGTTATGTGCGACTTTTGAATTTATACGATTCTGTATAAATAGTAAAAGTATCTATATGTATCGTATGTATGGTGTGTGTATGCATGAGTATGAGTTGGTATTAGTGAGTCTGTGTGAGAGTGTGTATTCCTTGAAAACCTTATACGACTCTCATGAGGTGTGCGTTTTATATGCTTTGTAAATTTTACTGGATTGTGCGCTTGTGGAATTTGTATTGCATTCTATAAAGAATAGTTGGAGACGACTCGTTACACATTGTCATAACAGCAATGTTTTATATTGTAAACTGTAAAAAGCAAAACAAGGTCACAAAAAATAAATCTCACAGATAAAATTACCCTGATATTAAAATTTTAAATATATTGCGGAAATTTAAGTATATGTTAAAAATTGAACAATTTAAAATTGAAATGAATAAACTAACTGCTTAACAAGTCTTTTTTAGTATTAACTGTAAAAATGAATATAACAATATTAATGATGAGACGATTTTAGCTTGTGGTTGTGTCCTACGTATAATATAATAAATGAACTACAGTGTTCTCGATTTATATATATATATATATATA
>JAAAKO020029806.1:0-13497 GCA_010015015.2 Bolitophila cinerea
AAATTATATATCAAATTTATAAAATTAATGCCTTACAAGGCAAACTTGGTTTTTGATGTATATTACAAATATTGTTGTTTAAATTATATCTCTATTTCTAATACCTCCACTAGATATGTATTTTATATAAACATTATATTAATACATTTTTTGTACTGACTTCATTTTAATTTCTGTTTGTATGTAATTGAAACGAATAATACCGTCATTGAAACTATCTCGAATGAAGTGATGACGTATATATCAACATGTTTCGTACGTGGGTGAAATGTGGTTGTTTTTTCACTCAAGGAAAGAGCCGATTTGCTGTTCCCAAAAATATTGATCTGTTCAATTCGTTCACGTTCGCCAAATACATCGTTATGTAAATTTCGGAGCCAAATAGCTTCTTGGGTAGCTGATGACATTGCCATGCCATGTATTCTGCTTTTGTTGATGAAAGTTGCTTGTTTTTGCGAATTCCACGTAATCGCATAACCTTGGAGTAGAAACACATAGCTTGTCACTGATCGCCTATCAATTTCATCACCTGCCCAATCTGCATCGCAGAAACCATGCATCTTCACATTTTATTTTCGTTCGTAAGTCAATTTACCGTTGATTGTACAACGCAGGTATCTTAAGATACGCTTGACCGCATTCCAATATGCCTTGCTAGGATTTTGATTAAAACTGCTTACCATATTTACAGCAAATTGAATTTCAGGACGTGTCACCTGTGCTGCAAATAGTATGCTTCCATCGGCCTCCTGATACGGGATATTGCTCATTTCTTCTTTCCCAGTGACATCTCATTTGTCAGATTTGTGCTATTGTCATCTGGAGTGCTAACAGGATTTCTATCCGCCATATTGAATCGCTCTAGCACCTCCTGTATATATTTATGTTTATCGTTGCTAATTGTTCCCGCCCGACGATCTCGTTCAATATGCATTTCAAGAATAAACTTAGCTTTGCCTCTATGTGTCATTTTGAACGATGAAAGTAATTGTTGCTTGATATTCGGCTTCAATTCTTTGTTTTTGCTGAAGATCAACAAGTCGTCCACATAAACATAAACGACTACAATGAGAACGTTCATACCAATGACATAGTAATAGATATAAGTATCAACTTTTGAACACTTTTGAAAACTTTAGTCCAGTCCTTAATAATGCTGATCCTTATTTCTCGTTCCAAATTTTGCTTGCCTGCTTTAGGCCATATAATGATTTCTACAGTCGACATACACGCGTAGTTTCATCATTTAATCCGTCAGGTTGTTGAATGTTGACTTCCTCCTTCAAATCTCCCTACAAAAACGCTGTGACTGCATCTAGCTGATCAATGTCTAGATCGAGCTTTGCTGCCATAGCTAACAGGAACCGAATCGACGAGTACTGGACTACAGGTGAAAATGTCTAAGTATAATCGATTCCTTTTCGTTGCGAGCAGCCTTTCACAACTAGACGCGACTTATATCGATCGATATTTCCATCTCTACCGAACTTGGTCTTAAATACCCACTTATTGGAAATGGACTTCCGTCCTGCAGGGACTGAAACTTCTCGTCCATACCGGTTTTCCATTGTTCGGCTTGCTTTCCCGATAAAGCTTCCTCCACTTTCTCTAGATCACGTTCTGACTTTGACTGTACTACTTCCACTGCATGGGATGTATACTTGACCTTGAGTTTACGGGATCACTTTGATCTTTTTGGCAATGGTTTAACTTCTTTTTGTAAAACCTCGTTGTCATTATTTGATGGAATTGTATTGAGTTCACTTGATTTATTTGCCCCATTTATCTCCTCCACTTCATTTCTATTTGTGTATAACTCAAAATATAAATTACTCAAATTAGGCAATGTGCAATTTAAAATCTCTTCTGACTATATTTTTTTGACTTATCGGTTCGAACAGTCGTTGTAGAACTGTAACCTACTAGGATACACGAAATAGACTTCGAGTCAAACTTTTGTCGTTTCTGCTGTGGTATGTGTACCATCGCCTTACAACCGAAATTCCGTAAATGACTCAAATCTGGTTTATTTGAAGACCATATTTCCTCTGGTGTTGAGTTACATGCCTTGCTTGGGGTTTTGTTTATTATGTATGCCGCCGTACAGACTGCTTCTGCCCAGAACTTGATTGGCAATCGAGCGTCATATAAGGTTGTCAAAAAAGTCCTGCGGTATTTTTATTGAATTTTCATTTATTCATAAAATGGTTACAATCATCCGATTTAAGTGAAATATGCGCCGTTTTGTTCGATGACTAGTTCCCAACGAGAGGCCAACTTCATAGTGCCCCTCTTATAGAAGCTCGCTTCCCTATTAGCAAAAAACTTGATCAAAATGGCCTCTTCTGCATGAGGGCTGACTTTAAGCGGTCCAGTTGTTGGCAGTAGATGTCCGAATTGATCGTTTGACCATATGGGAGCAGCTTATAGTGGATGATTCCCTGCTTTAGTTCTATGTTCACGTGAAACTATAGCCATTACCGTCTCGCGTAAACTCAGTATTAAATAAAAAAAACATGTTAATGGGACAATATTTTTCGCTTGATTTTTAGCGAGCTAAATGTTTAAAGTTTTTTAAAGTTGTTTAAAATAAAAAAAATATCTCTCCTTAAAAAGGTGCACCTAAAATTATGTGCACCTTAAAAAAAAAATAGTGCTCACCGAGAAAAAAACATTCTGCCCCAATAAATGGCTTTTTGTTTTTTAATAAATATGCGTGAAGCGGCAAAAGTTAAGCGCACGGTTGCGTGCGCACCTTTTTGGTGCACACTTGTAAGTTGCACATTATATAATAAGTTGGACATTTTTGATTTTTAAGTGAACACAATTTTTTTGTAGATTTTTTATCATTTGGTAGACAATATTGAATTTTAAAGTGTAAGCTAAATTGGATACCATTTTTCATAATAAAATAACTGATTTTACACTGATAAAACCATCGATTTTTTTTTGAACCAGGATTTCCTAGGTAATACATTAGATTATATCTCTAGGTAATTATTATATTCTAAATGTAACCAATTGGACCAATTAGTCTCGTTTTGGGGGCACTTTATGTTTAATGGTTATTTGATGTTTTAATCGATTCTTCAATTAGTCTATTCTCCAGTTATTAGTCATTTACAAATTTATTATCAATTAATTTTATATTATTTTTATAATAATTATATTCATTAGAAAACATTTGACCGTACAATTGTCACTATAACAAGTGTACAATAAATCAAGCCAAGGATTCACTCTTCATGCTGATTAAGATTAATAGAAACTCGTTAGGCGTATTGATAAAATCACTATTTTCTATTAACACACATTATATTATTATTAGGTTGAGATTATGTCACCATTTCTGAAGTAACAAATTCCCATTATCACGCTGATGAGCGTGCGCTCGTGAAAATACGATAATCATTGTGTATATATAATGAATTATTTATTCCAAACGCTTTTCAGATGGGCAATCAAGGCAAAAGAATATATATTTATATATATCCGTTCTCGCTTAATGGCGGTAAAATTATATCTTCATGTTCTACCACGCTCAATAGTGTGTTACATATATGATAAAACATTTATATTATATATATTATATATAAATATAGTTTTCAGTTAATGTCTGTCGGTCAACAATTTTCCGTATCTCCAACAATGATCGTGATATATTGCTTTTTTATCGACGCATTGTGCGATGCTGCTTCCATGCTCCATTCTCTCAATTTGCCCAAAGAAATTTCTGACCGACCACCAAAGAATGTTGTGCACAGACACACACATACATTTATACAATATACACATATATATGTACATACATATATATAAATAAAACATTCTTTCTTCTTTCTTGTATATCGTTTGTGTACAACAAATGTGAAAACGATAAAAATATTTACGATACATTTGCGATAACTGTAATTAATAACACATCCATTTTGACGATGTTTTTGTGCAGGGGGCGGTGCGGAGGCGCGTGGCGAGGGTGCGTTTTTCATGCCGACACTGAGTAGATTTTAAGGCGTGTGTATTTATATCTTTATATGTAGTGGGTAGCGTACAATTGAGAAGATTTACTGAGGTCGAGCCAAAGTTAATAAATCTTGATGGAAACTTTTATAAAAAAGGAAAATACAGAAAAACGCGCAGATAGCATTTCACACAGCACCACGAAATAAACCATATAATATAAACGAGTTTGTAGAGTAAACACTAACCACTCCCGCCCCCACACACACACACATTTTACCGACTTCATTAGAAATTCATGAACTTTTCCCCTGCAACCACACTGGCATCTTCGACATCCCAAGTATTTGAACCGCAAACAAACCGCATTTTTCATATACTTATATGTGTTTGTATGTGTGGGGTGTATTTGCGGGTACCCCATTAAATTTCCATTAAAAAATCTCTTTTGCACACGCACGATGCAATTACCTCGCCTCCTGCCCGTCTCATGCTCTGCTCAGTGCTCACGTTTACGCACCCATACATGCATAGACATATTATATACATATTCAAAGCACCCGAAGACTTTTCCGTCTTTAAATTGTTTAAACTTATGCGTTCGCGTCTCAAAGGCACGATTACACACATTCCCTAGCATATATAAGACGAGAAAATCCAACGAGGAAAACAATACTATATATATATATATATATGTATATATATACATATATAGTATATGTATAATACAATGTAGAAAACGAAAAATTGATATTTCTTTGTGGGCTTGTAATACGTCAAATTGGATTAATTTGTACATTTTTGTACGTTCCTGCGCGGTGCTTACTCGTAGTCCTTGCGCTCTCGTTGACAACGTAGTCCTTTTTTCTGTGTATGCCGATATGCCACAAACACATACATACAGACACACATAGCATGAGAGATAAAATTATATCGCATTCAGCAGAAAAAGGAATAAAGAACCGAATTCGTGTGTAGCGGGAAAAAAGTGAATCCAAGATTTATATATCCCAACAGGATTAAAGAGAGAAATGAACAGCGCTTGGGAATACGTAACAAGTTTTATTTTGTTTGCATTGTCTGCGCTGAATAAATGTTTATTAGATAATTTGCACAACATGTATCGCACCTCCACACACACACACACACACACACACACATACGTGTGCAAGCACATACTTCAGCTCACTCACACACGAACACACAGCACACACACACGTATACATTTTATGCATATATTGAGCAAACAGAATATATATCCTAGAACAAATTTGCGCTTGGGAGAAGGCATCCTTGCCCGGTGTGTTCAAACACAAAAACACCCGTCACCCGCCCAATCTCCTCCACTAGCTCACCTACCCCTTCAAGCATCGTTCTGTTCAAACATACACACACATAGTACACACATAGCACAACATAGCACATGCCGATTGAAATTCTTATTAGATTCAGTCGGCGTCGGACTATTTATCTAAAGGGCGATGCTGCGAACATACAATCGCGAACATGTACCCGGGGAGCGTTTTCAATTACAGAAGTGCGGCGAAACAGCTACTATTGTGTGTGTGTGTGTGTGTCTATGTGCTTCCGTTATAGAGTAAAGAGTAGTGAGGGGATGGAGAATTGTATCTTTTAACAAACGCGCGCATGCCATGCCGAATCACTGGATTTATGGCCGCGTCCGCGCTTTCATTTATACATAAACGAGCTTTGCTCGGCGCGAACGTTCATTATTATGTCAGAGTTATTAATGGTGATCAATTTGACACCGGAACTTTCCAAAAATGTCGTGGTTAATGAACTTTGCGCGTTTTAGTATATAAATATGTATATATATATATACATATATTGATTAATTATGTTTCAAACATTGTCACTATACCGCAATGTCCACCACCGCACAACAAACGGCGAGTGGTGGACTGTGTGGCGTGTGGATACTGTCCGCACACGCACCAACAAACAAAAGGCGCTGCCAGAATCAAGATAAAAGCTCGAAGCGGAAGAGCTTTTGTGTCCTGCACTGCCAGCGCACGTCCTCTCGGTTATCCATCAATATCCATATAGAGAGGACTTTCTATACATATTATTGTCACGCACTACATACATATACAAACTAATGTAAATACACATCCCGCAGAGGACATGCCGTGTGCTGTAATTCAATAAATCAGCATGTGCGTACTCGTAACACTCCAGAAGAACATAACAGCTTTGTACTTAGACAGGTATATAACAAATAGTTTTTTTTATGTGGTGTCATTTCATCATATATAGAGTCTTTTAATTCTATTTGCTGTGGGTCTTCGTGAAATCTTTGCTGCATATATAGTAGTTAGTAGGTTTTTTTAAATTTGCTAAAAACAAGCTTCTAATGCCCGATTTCTTTGCGGTATTTAACGGGCGGGTAAATATAGCCCGAGTTTAACCCTTGTTTTTCATTAGAATTGCCTTTCTTCGCATCAGCAAATCAAGAGTTAATTTTAACCGACTGATGGATTTAACTGTTCGGATAATCGAAGTGGTTTCGATGATTCGAAGTGGTCAGAGGTCGCAGCCAATATAAAATAGTCTGTGGCTGTAGCCGCTGACCGTGGCTCTCAAATAAAAGGTTACAGTTTGTTGAGAATCTCACTCACGGAAGTCGTAGACCGTGGGAGGTTTTTGCCTGTTTATTATATAGAATTATTGGTATATATAATACATCAAGATACGTGGAATACGTACCGCTAACAATATTAATAATAATTAATAACACTTGGTAAAAACAATACTCTAATATAAAATATAGAAGTAGAAGATAGTAGAAGTAGCAAATAGATGTTGACTCTTCGGCGATCATGGAACAAATGACAATCTCTTTGGTTGATCGCTGAATGGTTTCGCCACTTGCGGAGAAAAACTATTTGTTCCGGTTAACAGATGTCGTTGTTCACGTTCGTACTGGTGAGTCGTTACATGGCGGCTGATGTTTTTTTTAAACCGGCGGCCGGCGCACAGTTCCACGGGCATGGACAAAACGCATTTGGTCGACTATTTAAAAAAAAAAAAAACTTTAGAATACAATCATATTTTAATTATCTGTTTATTTTTTCTTACAGCCGGTATTCGTTTTAAAAATCGGTAAACTGGCATGTTTTTTCGTTTTTGTAAAAATGCTTTAAAAAAGGCATTTTGTATAATATTTTTAAAAGCGAGCACAATTAAAATATCGCATGACTGTTTACATTTTTGCATTCAAATATGTATGTTATATTTAAAAAATATAAAAAAAAGATTAAACATTTTAAATATTTTTTAAATAAAATAAAAATGTAGCCTACAAATCAAGTACTATAGTTAAGACTCTCCAAGTAGCATTTAACATAGTGTTTATTGTTATATAATATACTTATAATTTCCAAAAATAGCTGCGGCATTTGTGCGATAGGCATTTTTATTTGGATATTAGTGAGGGTATTTTTACATGATGATCTCCCATATAATTAGGGTTTATTGTGGCCAATATACATTAAAACACCTATTTTTATCATTTAAAACAAAATAATTAACAAATTGTTAATGTAAAAAATAATGTTTTTGTTTATATATTTTTTAAAGAAATCTAAATATTTTTTTACTTTTTTTTAAATTATTTTTTTATTTTGCGTTTGGGATATTATAAAGAGTTGCCTCTTAAAAAATCATAATTTTAGCTTAAAAATTGAAGCAAGGGTACATGTTCGTTACAAAAGTACGTTTTGGCCATTTATTGCGGCCGGCGGCAGCTGTCAACGGCTGGCCAAAAATCACTAAAAAAATCATTTTAAAAAAATATGCATATAATATAATTCTCATCTAAAATAAATATGTATTACGCGACGTTATAGGGAGAAGATGGATTAAAATTTTTTTTACTAGCTGGTACGAAGAGAGGAGGGGATGAGCCGATGTTACGTAACAAAATAAAATAATAATTTATGTGTATAAAATCGCTAGTTTAGATTATTAAGAAAGTTTCAGCATACATTTTTTTATATATATATTTTTAAGATACGATTTTTGAATTACTTACATTTTTCGATATTTTCTGTAGTTTCTTTGCCATATTTGAAACTCGGCTGTGGACGGTCGAGAGAGACGTTATAGACAATTTTATCCTGATCCGAAAAATTATGACAATGTAGTTGACATTGGGCAGCTCGTTAAAGAAATATAGCAAAAAAGACTTTTGTACAAGAGATATCTAAAAAAATATGTATATTTGCCTTGTTAAATCTGTTTGAGTCGCTTAAAGACTAGATCAGTTCTGCATAGCGACTCATTTACCATGATCTGACCAATCATGTGAACTGAACCCGTAATATGGTCGCGTGTCTGGTATGCTATATTGTATATCGGCCGCTATATTCCGAGAGATATAAAATCCCTATAATTTTATAGATTACATGAGGAAAAATAAATTATTTGAAATATAAAAAATAATGTTGTTTAAATAAATCTGGGTACTTCTGTTACCAGTTGTCTTCAGTTCCTTTCAAGCTTTACCACAGCAAATTAGAATATACATTTTAATTTCTCATCCAAAAGCAACATGATTATTATTCGGTCTCACATGTTTTTGAAAATTGAAATATCCCATATAATATTTAAAAATTATGCTAAGGAAAATATGAATTATTAAGTCAGAATCTGTATAAGAGCCAAAACATTGTTCAGGTTCAGCTATTCAACCAAATTTTTCAACTTTTATTCATATTGAGCTTATTCAGGTCGGTTATTTTAAAAGGTTGTGTTAATTCAAGTGGATTTTCCTAATAAGAATTTTTCAGCCAAATAATTAAAACTTTATTTAGGCTGAGCAAAAATGGATGTAGCGTATTATTACAAAATAAAATTTATAATGCATGTTTAATCATGTATTATTCAACTTTAAAAAAGAAAATAGTATTCATATATACTTGCTAAACCCGGCGCGCACGGCTGCGCCTCTCAATAAATAACACATTATTTGAATACGAACATTAGTTGAATATGAAATCATAATATTTTTTTTAATGATTTGGTACAAAAAATAAAAATATTATTTTTTAATATATTTTTTTGATATTTTTTGGTAATGCTAGTTGATAAAAATATTTTTGGGCTTTCCATTTGGTGCAAAATTGAACATTTTTTTGACGTTCAATGAGAAAAACATAGATTTTCCAAATTTAATGTAGCAACACTTAGCGATTATCCTTGGGCTTTGAAGATCATAATTACAAAGACAAGGCGCACTGGATACTGCAGTCGCTTAATATTGAAGGTAAAATCGCTAGGAATCATAGGAATATGCGGAACCATACAAAAAACACGCATTATCAATTTGTCGTAAAAAAATGTTAAATATATTTTTTGTTGAGATTTATTTAAAAATAAAAATCTTTTCTCATACTTTTATATATACATACAAATTTTACGGTGTCACTCGATTGGCTGAAATCATATTGGCCGAATCACAATTGGCAAAATCACGATTGGCCGAATTACGATTGGCAAAATCATACAATTGGCAAAATGATACGAAATACGATTAGCCGAATCACGATTGGCCCGCGGCGCAAATGTTACGCGTTCAATGCTGGGTAGAATTCAAATAAAATGTACGTAAATAAAGTTTATAATAGCTATTCAAAATATTTTTACACAAAAAACAAAATGATTATCTTTGAAAATTCTGATATGATTTTTTTTTTTTTTTTTGTTTCCGCTCTGTATATACTATACCTGAATAACATATCTGTATAAAACTTGTTATTAGGGCTTGTAACTCATTAAAAAGGCGTCTTTTAGCTAAAAAACTCTGAAGAAAACATGAATTAGGTCTTATCTAGGAATAAAAAGCTGTGAATATAAAGTTTTTAACCGGTCAAAAATGTTTCTTGGTATACATTATTTAAAATAAATAATACAATTTTATATTAATATAATTATATATAAATAATAAAATATTCTTTAACTTGGTTAATACCAAAAGACCCATAAACTATTCGCATATTTTGAAAATTCCAATCTACCGCCATTTTTATTATTTTGAGCTTGGGCAGCAGTTTGATATTTTATTGCGTTAGCTAATCTAAATTTAAACGGTAATCTTTGTAAATCACAAGCAAAATGTGGGTCTGAAATAAACTCAGTTATATAACTGTGTTTTAAATAAAAAAATACTTTTGGATATGATCGATAAAACCGACAGAGCTACCGATAATCATAAGTTATCACATTTGTAATTTGTATTGCAACCGATTGGCAACTATATAATCATTTTCATAGTTCAAATTCCTACACAAATTGTGCACCAGTCGCGTTTAACACACCTGTGTTCAGTGTACACAGTTACGCTTCCACTAAATATAATAAATTTAAAGGACTGTTCACATAATTTACCAAATCAATTTATAAATCAATTTATGAATCAATTTCAATGAACATTGCACATTAAACACATAGTAATGCACTATATAATGCACTTATCGGCGGTTTATTGCTTCGTTTGTCAAACTAGTTTTGAATTAAATAGACGATTAAATAGTCACACGCAAACATTACAGGCATTAGTATATATATGTTATAAAATAGGGACACAGGGAACACGCATAATGAAATATGAATTACTAAACAGGCTGCCAGTGATTGTTGTTCTATGGTTGCATATAATATTTTTGCTATGAAATTGAGTTTAAATTATATGTACGTATTAGGGGGGTCGTTATTTGAGGTTTAAACGAAAAATAATCTGAAAATTTCACATATGTGAAAAATAAAAGAAGTAAGAATTAGTCGTTTTAATCGTGTAGATTACCTTGACTTTCACAAAAAAACTGATGATAGAAAAAATGAATAAACATATTTTCATTCATTAGTATTATGCAATTTTATTTTTATTAAATTTAATTTAAACATAATTTATTTTCTTTATCAACTCATTGATTTTTACCATTATTAGATATTAGCTATGTATAAAATCAGGGCAACCAAATATCCCCTAAACAAGTTTTAAACTCTTCAATTATGACCTAAAAATGCAACTTGTAACAAATTAATATATTTGAACAAATTAAAATTACTAAATAACTGTAATAACTGTTGTTACATATATGTAGGTCACATATAATAAGTGAGTTTTACAATTAAAAGTACTGTTATGATAAGACACGCAATAAATAATATATGTCATACTTTTTTTTGTTCTGTATATCATATATATTCCATTATAATCGCTAGAAAATCAAATATGGCTTACTTATTTTACAAGATGCCAAAAACATTTTGTTTGCCTAGGCTTTAAAATTATCCCTGTAGAAGGCTTTGGACAACTTCAAAATTATATTTAGTGAATAGCCATGGATAAATAATTAAAAATGTCCACCTCAACTTTATTTGGTAAAATAGTATTTTTTGTGAATTAATTGCGTAAATATAGACATTTTCCCTCCGTTGGGAAAATGTCTGATTTACGCAAATCATACCAATCTATTGCGTAATCGCAATTTAAATCGTGTGAAGCGAGCTTAATCCATGTCTGCTGTTATTTTTGTCATTATAACAAAAGAGCAAACATTGCATTAAATATCTACTTATTGAATATCTACAACGTTTTCTCCATCAACTGAAATCTATGTAATTTCAAAATCTGGAAAATCTCAAGAGACAAAAAGGATAGGTTAGGTTAGGTTGGCGGTGCAGGAGATGCACCGATCATAGGCCAAATGAGGCCCATAGCAAACCAACTAGATATATGTTAGCAAAAGTCCAGCCAGTTTTATTCCAGTATGCTTCGGGTTGCTTCCGGTCTTAGAGATTTTATGAGGTTTCCAATTCCGGATATTGAGAAGTCCGCTATTTCCTTTAGATTATCCAGGTAAAACCATCCTAGGCATGAGTATCTGTGCCATGAATGTGTAGGAAAGTGATAAGGAAAGTGATAAGATATGTTCCGCCGTTTCTATAGTACTGTCTTCCTCGTAGTAGGAGCATTTGTTAGTGTCTGACAGACCGATTTTATGCAAGTGTGTCCTTGTAATAGACAGTGTACTGTATTCTTACCATACTTATGCATTCCGTTTTCGTTTGTGAAATCAGTTGTTTGGTTCTCTTTTGGTTGAATAATGGCTACGTATCTTTGCTCACTAAGCACCCTGCTGTCCTAATCCATTTTCGGTTTGAGTTGGCTAGCAAGCTCTCGTTTCCGATATTGTATTTTTCATTTCCTGGATACAGAACCGAATTATTTAAATGCAGATTTTAGCCAATGTTAATATCGTCGGTCTAAAATCAGCTGACTACAAACAACAA
The DNA here is from genome assembly GCA_010015015.2 of Bolitophila cinerea. Lineage (NCBI taxonomy): Eukaryota > Metazoa > Arthropoda > Insecta > Diptera > Mycetophilidae > Bolitophila > Bolitophila cinerea. The sequence goes on from JAAAKO020029806.1 coordinate 12,277, forward strand.
AAAAAGATTTATTTATTAAATAGGAAAAACAGTAAAATTTATTTTTTTAATACTTTCACTAGGGGGCGGTCCGAAAATATTTAAAATAAGGGAGGGCACCCCTAGTACATTTAGCTACCAAAATACTTAAATTCAATTTAAAAACTTTATAAACACACTCAAAATTTATAAAATGCTATTGCAAGCATTTGTATTATATGGCACACACAATAACTGCATATAATATTAAATTAACTACTCCATTTGCCGTAGTTCAATACGGTATTGTTAAATAACATAATAACAAATACATATACACCCACATTCTTTGAAAACGCACAGTAGCTAAATAAACATATACATACACACACACCTATATACAATTTACAATTATGTGTATGTGTACGAGTATGTCTAAAATGTATATGTGGCAGCCGAATATAAATTGAATATTCGCGTATAAACTTTGTAATAGAAATAGTGTTTAAATTGCTCGCACAAGACACATAATGAAGTTTATAATGTGCGGCTGGGTTTAGTGTATGCACCACACAAACACATATGCGCGGTGCGAGCACATACACACACACACACACACACACACACAACATATTGTAGTAATATAAAGTGTGTGTTTGGATGTGAATATGTGTGTGTGTGAAGAAGTATTAGATGCTTTAAGCAGAAACGACGTCATGGGAATGTATGCGTAAATCTACACAGTGGTGCATCCACCCCAGACACAAACACACACACACCCACACACACCGAGTATATCGTAGTACACACTCGTGGTAGTCGCATACAATACAAGTTTAAACTAAAAGTTTGAAAATGCATTCAATTGCTTTGTGCATAGTGCGGGTGTATGCAAGCAAGTTGTATGGGTGTGTGCGTTCCATTTACGTCTAGATCGGCTACGAGAACCTTGCAGAGCTTGCAGATAATAATGGATCCAAGAATGTGCTTTCAAATTCGAAAGCTTTGTGTTCGGAAAATTAGAAATATGCACCGCGCGTTCAGCGCACATCAGTATTATACCACACACACACACACACAAACATATTTATACGTGTATATATATTTTGTGGGCAAAACTCAGTTAAACTGCTGCCTGAGTTTGTCGATGTTCCGACTTCCGAGTATTCACAGATTGAGCGGTTCACTGGCACCGCGTCGCGTCGCCTTGCATAATTGATATACTTACTATCAGTACGTATATATACATATATCTGGTATATA
>JAAAKO020029817.1:0-13496 GCA_010015015.2 Bolitophila cinerea
ATTTACAAAAAAAAATCTTTTCAAAAAGGGCGAAGCGATCGACGTACATGTATAGTATATAAAACATACGATATATATATATATATGTATATATATATATATATTATATGTATATATATATATATATAAGTACTATGAATATTAACTCAAGTGTGACTGTGTGACTGTGTGGTGTTGCAATAGCCCAGAAAATATATACCAATTGGTTGTCAGATATTTTGATGTTATTTGCATTTATATTTATTTATTTTATTTTTATTTTTTGTTTTTATATGACGACGATAAATACAAATACTTTCTTATAATTAGGATAACTTTCCAAAGGTGCAATAAAATACATTTGATTTTGAGATTCACGCGTTTCAGTAGATGCGAGTAGAGAAATGATTTACGAATAATCTCTAAACATAATTATATGATAAAATACTACTGATATTATTGAATGTGAATGTATTTTAGAGCTTTACTCAAAAGCTGCTTTGTTGGCCTGATTTTTATTAAATAGCATAAGATGGTCAAAGCAAGACTTTTGACTTTTTAAGCTGTTTTGACAATAGAGCGGTATTTCAAACTACCCAACAGCTATATGCTTCCATTCCACTTATAAACATTTTTCTGATTTGACCAAGTATTCGACTAAAGTGTTAACTTGTTTAGCATATTTAATTAACACAGATCGATTTAAGAAAATCCCTTTTGGATAGTAGGTCGGTCAGTTGGGCAATTGCCGTTTTATATTTCGGACAATTGTTTTGGGTACAATTTTTTTTTAAGGAATTGATTAAAATCAATTTTATCTTTGTTCATAAACATAATAGATTATCCTCCTGTAAAAAAAATGATTTTCATTTGGAAGATAAGAAACTAAGAAATTTTAATTTCTTCTTTAAAACAAAAAAATCAAGTACCAAAAAAAAAAATTTATGATAAATCTGAGCAAAAGATCTACAATATTTCGCCACGAGATTCGTAGCAACTATACCAACCAATGTGATCTTGGACAACAGAAAATTGCACATAATATAACTATAATTCCAATCCAATTGCTCCACACACACACACACACACACACACACACACACACACACACACACACACACACACACACACTCCGATACACCTCGCGTCCACCTTTCAATAGCCACACAGTAATTTCATTTAAATATTACTTGATTAAATTCGCATTGCACTTATCCTGAAATGCAACTCATTTACACGTCTATACAAAAAAAGAGTATCGCGGTTGAGCTCGTTCGCTCGGTATGTACAAAAAAGAAGTTTTTGCGCGCGTTTCTTTCGTATTTTTCAAATAATGCAAATTAATCTGTGTGCGCTATATACTGTAGTATATAGTATACTATATGTTTGTATGTTTCTATAAAAGCTAATTGCGAAGTATATTTCCATTTGTAATGTATGCATTATGTATACTGTATAGTATGACTGTAATGCAATAATTACTGTCTAATCATTCAATGAGTTTGCTAATTTTGCGTTAAATTGTAAATTTAAAGAACAGTTAAATTGGATCGAGCTTTAGAGCTATATAAACTATACATATAAAATATATATAAAATATATTATACCAATAACATATGTATAATGAGCGTTAAATTATCTTGAATCTAGAACTAGATATACATATACATATATATATAAACATAAAGTGTATATGTAATAATATATGTACCATACACAACATACATTCACGGCACTTTATATAAATTGCAGATGCATTTGTACAGATAAAACGGTCAAAGGTAAATAGAAAAGTACTGTATTTATACATGCATGCGTCCCGTTAGTCGTGACTGTGTATACTCTGGTACAGTGTGTAAAATTCTAAATACAAACAGCGACGGTGCGGTGGCGCGGCGGCGTCGACGGACGCAGTCTAGTCAGTCTCTATACCTACAATTTACCATAGTATAAGCTTTTAGCACTCTAGTCACTATCTAAAGTCTACCTCTATACAATCTACACTATATATAGTATTTATATAAAATTGCCCAGCTTAACATGCGCCATCGTCGATCGTCGCATTTATATACGAGTATACCTATAAACCTAGAAATGAATAAAATATATAAAGCGCAATGGCGATTTGTAGCATTGACATTGATATTAAATTGTGAATAATCGTGATTTTTTCATATTCGCGCGCTGACATTAATCGCATTGTCTGTAGGTACTATATATATATATTATATTAAGCGATATATACGTATAGAACTTAGTGCAATGTGCTGCACTCGATGCGTCACGATTTCAGGCACAGACTTTCATAATATTACTACATATATATAAATTGTATACACACATATATAAGGATAAGTATATACGAAGAAAAAGTGATGCTCAGCTGATGGGTTGACTGAGCCGAGAGATCACTGCGTACTTTAAACGCAAATAAACATTTATGTATTTGTATATATAATATTTTGTATTTTGTTGTTGCAATAATATAGCCAGTTTTACAAATCGCTCTTTATTTGCACATCACATCGGATGCGATACTGGCCCAATGCGAGGCTGCCCAATGAATATGGTGCGCTCGGGCTTATTGAGTCTGCATTACGCGAAGTGATGTGCTAATTAATTGCAAGTCTGATGGTTTTAGTAGTTAGTTAATTGGCTTATTTAAATGAGGGCACCGTTTAATATAAAATACGAGACTGGTAATAGGATACAATGAATTTTGTGGATTTGCCTGATGAGTGAAAGCAATCGAATTACTATAACTAACGTAATATAGGATGACTTTTCGATAAACTTCGTTATTGAAACGGGGTTCGCGTTTGCGGCCAATAGGCTTTTTGAGAGCGTCTATTAAAGGATCTATATTAAGTATTTTTTTTATTTAAATAAAACGCTTGTCATTTCGCTACTACGTACTAACGATTTGCGCTAAAAAAAAACATCGCATTCATTGGCATGCTAAAACAAGCTTTGAGTCTTCAAAATATTCCTAAACAAATCATGTCTAAAAAAGGAAGCGCTGATTTTTTGAGCTACGGGATTTATCCTGAAAAAAATCGAACTAACTGTAAAAAACGGTTAGTGTTTAATCGGACTATATAGACTATATTATATAGGCGTTTCCAGTTAATTCGCTCAAACTAAATGCAGTTTATGAGACTATTTGAGAGAAAATAACAACATGTTCAGTTTTTGTGAACAATAGTAAATTTAGTTTACAATTTAAATAAAATATACGAACCTTTGAAACATCCCCAATACTTCTATAAAGGATGTATAATGTAATACAAATGATAATATTATTTTTATTAGGATACTAAAAATCATTATTCAATTTTTAAGCTTTTAAACTAGAAAAAAAATGAATGTTTTGCACCATAAACTTCTTCTCAGCCGTTTTTGGCTTCAAATTCAGCATAAAAAAAACTTCTGCAATAATTTAAAAAAAATATCCTATTTAAATATTGATTTTGTTATTATTTAAATAAACAAAAAAAAATATTTATGTTAAAATAGAGTAATTTCTTTTTTGAGGAACACAATAATGTCTTTTTTAATCCGTATTTAAAAATAAACATTATATATTTTTTTTTTAATATTAACTGATTACTCCCTAATAACGCTTTGGCTAAGGTTTATTTGGTGATGATGAGTCTCTCTTTTTGATTCCAAAGCTCAGCATTAGTTTATAAACAAATATTTTATAGGTTGTATCCACAAAACAAAGCTAAAAAACAACTATATTTTGTGAGGAACTTTAAAAGACATATTAAATTAGGGCTTACAAGAAAGTGTGCTAAAAAAAAACAAAAATTATTCATTGTAACAAAAAAATGTATTCATGGTAATTAAAAATAAATAATTGTAATAAAAATAGGTTTCGATACAATATATTTTTAAAATACACGATTTAATTAAAACCTAAAATTACTTTTCTGCTTGTTTTTCCCTAGAAACCCGTCGTAATAATAATAGTAGTCCAGTATCTCGGGCTTTTGTGCACAACATGTTGTTCATAAATAGATCGTATTGTAATAATCAATTTCGCAGCCCAGATACTTATATAAGAACTAAGCAGATGCTTTAAAAAATATTGCGGTATATGCTCTATATTGCAGATAAATGTGTCTATCATTCGATAACCAGATCCACACTATCATTCGGGCTAAGTATGTGCTTTATCCTCATAAACACGCCAAAAATTGAGCATGTGGCATATGTATGTATTGTATATTTAATGTATATATGTTCCATGTTTATCGTACAAAAACTGTATGGATTACATTGTATAAATGCCCAAAATACAAAGTTGTTGATGTATACGATTTTAGTTTTGACTTTCTTTATAGTATTTATTTCGTATGTACGAGAGTGTATAACGCCGCGTTCTATATACTCTGATGATGCTACGTCCCAATTCAAACTAAGTGCGTATATATACTATATATAATATCTACAGATCTACACACATTTATTTCAGTATACAGAATGTATATAAGTATATCTTGTATATATAATATGTATAAATAGTGCGCACTTCTTTGTGCATGAAAACTAACGCGTAAAATACATACAAAAGGTACAATACAAATATTCATGCATATATAGAAATCTAGTTTTCAAACAATGACGTCAGTGTAAAAAAAGAACTATGTATGTATTATCTATGTGTGTTTACTCATTATAATATATACTTATACGTATATAACATATATAACTACGTATATATCTCGGTATGTATACAATTTTATATATCATTGTGTTCGCTGACACGAATCAATGATTTTGATAAAAACAAAGGGGTCCACAGTGAAACACACAAACACACAAACGTACAGCAACAATCTAAAATTCTAAACTATACGAATTGTAAAAAGAAAATATGTAGTGTGCATTAGAGGTAAACGTTTTTTGGCAAAGTGAACAAAGCGACACCGAGCTACTGTAATTAAAGTAATCCAGCAGAAATGCGTTACGCATCGCGTATACACACCCTATCTCAACGCGGACACTCAACGGAAATTAGAAGTATTTATACCTTCAAACACTGTTAAAGGCATAGAAATAAGCTTTTAGGGGTGTTTGAATCGAATCTCTTCATATAATACGAGAAATTATAGTATTCACAATCGCGAGACTAACACAATCAACCTAATTCAAAAGGGTGTCGTGATAAGTGCGTGCGTGCATACGCACCTGGTTCGTTTGATTTGTATAACCACACCCAGAAAAAATATATTATAACATATATAGAGAAAGAAAGAAAGAAATAACGACAGTTTCTAGTGCGTATTTTCGTTCATGCTGAATGTGCGTACTTGCTATCAACACAAAGACATATAGTGTTCAATATCTATATGCTCTCTCTCTATCTGCGTGCACTGACAACAACACTTTATACACATTTAGGTCGACATCAGAAACATAGATGGAACTACGGGTGGGGTTTAGCTTTGTTAGAGAGTTGTTATGTACGAAGCGCTGCGCGGACAGTTTGTTATTTCTGGGGTCGAAATAGTACTTTTGTTTCTTAAAAGGGGTTAAACAACAATCTATTTTAAATGATCTAGATTCTAGGCAGAGGACAATATAAATGATATCTACTCGTTTAAACCAAAATATTCACCAATATATCACAATCACACAAAACTGAAAAAAATACTTTTGAAACATTTTGAGTTTTATTATTTTCCAAAAAAACTTATGTCTTGAGTCAATTTATATATTTAAAAAAAAGTTGACATACACAGTAATATTTCAAAATAGAAACACGATTGGGGAGTATGGTCCCTCCGAGCCGAATACGATCAAAAGTAATGCCTCATATATTTTCCTATTTTTCTAGACATACTGAGAATTCGACGTGTGTATAGCAATAATTCCGAAATGATAAACGGTTCCATGATTTGGATGCTATAAAAAATACTGTAAACCACTCATACAAATTATTTTTTTACTTTAAAACTATATAAAAAACTAATGTTTAGAATTTACGTGATGGATTTTCCGATAAAAATAACCAATCAAAAATACTTCAAAGAGTTTTTTTTGAGCATACATTATGTTGCCCAGTTGCTACCAAATTATATAAAATTTGTAAAAAAATAATACATCACCAAAATCAATATGCTCAAAATTTAAAATCTTCCAAATGTCGAAAATCCAATTATTGATTGTTTTGTTATGGACTATTTTGATTTCAATAAAAATGTTTAGGACTTATTTTGTCGAAAAATCATTGGTAAGATTTTTTAACCAGTTTCTTTAAAATTTGAACTCTTTCTCAAGCAATAATAGGTCATAAAAAGGGTATAATCTCACACTATTATAATATATACTCGCAACAAACAATTCACACCTTTTCCGTGTTTACATAAAAATGATTATAATTTAACGGCAAAAGTCCACATCCACACAAACACTATCTTTTTGTATTCTCTCTGCATACAAGTTATTATCTTTGTAGGCCGCCAGACAAACGCAATCATTTCAAACACATATTTTCCGCGAACTTATGCAAACGTTCTTTCAAAGAGTCTCTTTGATTATGGACTGAAAACATTTATATATATACATTTTGTATAATATTATACAGTATAATAATATCAGTTATATCACCTTAAATTAATGGAAACAATGGCTTTATAATACATTCTATAGAAAGACGGGAGTAAGCGAGTTTGAAGGAGCAAATATATACGGGAGTTTGACAGATTGAAAATCGATATAGATTGAAAGGTAACGACACTTACGATGGCAGACCATATAGTAGATAAAGTTATAATGGCAAAGCTTTACAAATATATGCATAATACTACAAAAAAATATTTTAATAACAATAAAGTCCAACGATCACAATTCTACATTTTTTATTACCTGTACAAAAAGAATAAGCTTTATTTCTTTAAAAAAATCTCCAGTGAGTTTTATTTAATTTTAAAAGAAGTTCACAACCAGCAAATATTTGTATCATTTTTAGCTAAATAACACTTTAGTCAATCTTTAATAAAGTTCAACAAAAGGTTATATAAGATTTACAGTAACAAAAATGGTCATATACTCGTATATTAACCATATATGTTTTTACTAGCGATGATTTTGGGTTATTTATTAACAACAAATTAATATATACAAAGTTAAATCGTTAAACCAAAAAGCTCTTATCCAAAGCGACACAACACGAGTTCACTGAACTATTTTTTTATTTAAACATAAACATTATACGAATGTGGGGCTTTAGGGTAGACTATACTCAGGGAATATCTAATTTATCAGCGGGAAATAATATATAATATATTAAATTAATATATTTTGTAATATGTAAAATATATATATAAAAAACTAATATACTAATATTATATATGCATCGTATGATGTACTCTATGAGGCTAAACTAAACTTGCGATTCGTATGTTTGCAATGTTTGCGCCAAAACAAAATGTATGTTAATTTTAATTAGCCTATTGCGGACTCTATCGTATATACCTATAAATTCATTTGATTTAAAACGTGTGAGAAAAAAAACATTATATGTAATTTGTTTATATTATAGTTAATACACAGAGTTTAATTGTGATTGTATTTTATTGTATTTTAATTACATACACAAGCACATGCAAAAATGCACATGCACAATTACACATATAAGGAAGACATCGGACGTCAGCAGGGTGCAAGTGCAATACTATTAAAATAGACTATATCTAAGCGGTTGAATAATTATTAAATCACGCTAAATTACGTGTATAATAAATAGACACACAGTTCAGGTTTGTTATTAATTAACAATACACTATATAATGAATCTCAAAGTGCAAAATGCACTCACAAACTCAAACAAACACACAAACACACACACACGCAGAAAAGGAAATATGTTAGACACCTTATCGGTGGTTGTTTATTCAAAAGTACAGCACGTGTGGCTCGACTCGTATTTCTCTATTTATGTTTATAATTTATTCTTAGTGAATCAGCCAGACATATGATATGAATTACAGATTTGTTAGTCTGTATACGCAGTTAGTGTCTTTAAGCTCAAATAATACATTTTGTATATATACAAATGAATTTTTCGAATCTTTAAAATACATCAACCTCGAGGTCTATCGTAGAGGTCAGAGCTCAGAGTTAATAAATATGTTTTACTTTAAAATAGTACTCGTAGTAATGGTACTCGCTTAGATGTTTAAAATATTAAAGTTTGAAGAGCGTTTCGTTCAGGTTATGTCTGGAGATTCGATTTTCATTTTTGAAAGTATTTAAAAACTGGCTGTGTAAGCTAAATTAGGAAAGTTAATAGTTCTTATTAGAAGTTAAAATATTAATTTTTCCTTTGTGTTACTTTTTACTTCTTTTTTGTTTGTCGAAGGAAGAAACCACAGGATAAAAAGGTCTAGCAGTCTGTACTGATCCTCCACCTATACGGATACTTGCCTCAAATTTAAAAATTAACATATTTAGACCGCAAAAATAGATTTTACCATACTCAATGAAAGACATATTCAAACATTTGGTTATTGCCCAAATAGTTTTGCGGTCATATCTAGGCAAATATTGATAAAATAACAAACATGGCCCATTAAAAAAACCGTCCTTATGTTTTTCGTATAAATATATTCATATTATTCAAATATATGAATAATATGAACTATAGTAAGGCCAAATAACTGAATTATTGAAAACTATTAGAGCTTAAAAAATAATTTAACAATTCAATATGTCAATCTTTAAATATTTCGAATGTTTTATATAAACTCATGATTACTCTCTTTGGTATTACTTTTTTGTTGCATCCATATTCATGTTTTGTCGGCTCCGAAGTAGATATAAAAAATAAATTTTAATAGCAATTTGTTATACTAAATTTCCACTAGCCTATACCTTATTTTTTATACCTAGCATAATAATTGATTTTTTAAATATCTAATTCTATATAATATCGAATACAATATTTCGATGAATTTAATTTTAGATTGGTATAATAATAAATAATTCAATACGTCAAAAAAAACCATAAAAATATAAAATAATAAAGTATATATTGTTTTTTTTTTGAAAACTCGTTTAAAAAAATGTATAGCTAATTCTAGTGGAATTTAAACAATTGAAAAATTTAATAATAATTGTGTATACGTTATTTCGATTACATTTTTTTAAACTTGTACATAAGTTATAACTTATGACGCTGTTTTTTTCAATTGAAACCCAATGTTACTTAATAATTATTTACTATACAAGATTTTAATGGCTTAAATATAAACTATCTTAGTTTCGATATTTTATATTTAAGCCATTGGAATCTAGTATAGCAAATAATTTAAGGTATATTATCACAAAAAATATATTCATATATATATAAACAGTGGTTATATTATAATAATTATTATATATTATACAATATTACACTATAATTCGCCGAATTGAATAAAATAGTTCCTCAAATGTTTAATAAAAAAAAACTAATAGCCCAAATCGCATAATCTAAAAATGGTGTCTGCATTATTACTATTATTACTTTGTATAGAATTTTTATACCGTTTATATATACCTTGCTATATGCGATTTATTTTTATTGTATATATATACTACTTTACCTTCTTGTATATATTATACTATATATTACGGCAACGCACGCGATTCTAGAGGTCATCGGGCCAGCAATTGCGGTTGCGCTCCCTCGCTCAGAGTCTCGCAGGCGTGCGCGCTCCAGCTTGTTCGTATTCACTCACAATAGTTAATTTATTCAAATGTAAACAATATATATTATTATTGAGCAATAAAATTACACATAATATAGAGTTGATATATTATTTATTACTGTGTCAATGACGAAATGTCAATTGTGTGCCTTTTAACGCTTACATGAGCATATTGCAAACACTTAAAATAGTGTATAATTATGTGTGCTCTTTAACTAATAGTATAAATGAATATATACAACCAAAGCCATTTATTGTTATTAAAATGTATTCTAAGATTTATAATTATTGTACATTTATATCTATGTGACACTTATTTAAAAAACATTTGATAACCTTATTTTTTCTTCATCTTTTTCAGGCACCTAAATATTTCTATAGACATTTACCAACGTAACCTCCATAACTCACAAATTACAATTACAACAACAACAATACACCTTGATTAATCAGTCTCAGATAAGAACACAATAAAAGCAAGGAAACATATATTTAAACACAATTATATAACTTATTAAAAATACACTTAACTTTCATTATAAATCTAACGCAAAATAATACAGAAGTAAATAATAAACATAAGACTGAGCAACTTTTAGAGAAAACAAATCATCAAGAACTACAAACAACCAGAATACAATAAACAAATATAATACACACACATTACAAAAAGTACCAAAGAAAAAGAGCTGTAAAGTAACATATAAAACAAAACATAAGATAAAAAAACAAACAAACACACACGAGAATCTCAGCAGACCAGACATACAGGCCAGGCAGGAGGATCGTGTCACACTTGAAACTTACCCGAATAATGTTTAATACGTTGGCTTCATATTTACTTGGAAGTACTGTGAACAACGATATTGGAAATAAAACAATTGAGGAGAATAGCACTGCGGAGACACTTCAGAATCTTAAAATCGTCGGAGAGAATCACACGAACCTTCTGGAAGAAGACACTGATGACGATTGGTTGATTGTAGACAAAGACGGTATATTTTTAGAATTTAATTTAATCCTAAATCTAAAATTATATTAATTTGAAGAAGTCGAAAGCGCACCAAACACAGACTCCGAAGAAGAACTGCCGTTTGTCGAAATCAAAAACGCTCCTGCATTCCCACGCGGTCGACACAGTCGAAACAATTCGGGGGCCGGCTCACGTGATGGCCTCCTCAGTTTGTCTCCGACCTCGTTCCTGCCCAATTCAATGGAGGAATCATGGTTCGTGACACCACCACCATGTTTTACGTCCGTGGGTCCGATCATCATGGAAACCTCACCCCTCGAGAATCTTCTGATTGAGCATCCGAGGTAAATTCGGTACTTTTAGTTATGTTAGAATCATTTAATACTGATCATTTATTTATTTTTTAGTATGTCCGTTTATCATAGCATCCGGACGTCTTCGATGCGCGGCGTCGTTGATGCCGATGACGAGGAAATCGTTGTACTGGACATGGGTCTGGAAACTGTTCACCCGCATCCGGCAGCCGAGCGCAGTCCAACACACGTACGACAGTCTTCACTCTTTAATGCAATGAATTAAAAAAATTATTTATAATTTAATTTTCCATTTAATTTAATAGACTATTCGCGTTGGTCGCAACCGTACTGAGCACGTAGACAATATTGATGCCCAGCAGGTGGAGCAGTACTTGCTGCGCAAGAGTTTCCAGAAGGTAAGTCAATTCAAAATATTTCTAAATTTATGAATCATTGTTTTTTTTCATGTTGGCAAAATTTCGGCGATTTTTCTGGATTTTCCTATTTTTTATGATTAAATTTATAAAATAAATTTAACTCTCAAATAGTCCAATATTTTTAGTCGGCACAAATATGTCTTTCTACGGGAGAACGGCAAGATTCTTTCACCAAAAATTGATGTCAATTTTATCAAAAAAAGATAAAAAATTTTGGAAAATGTATTTAAGCATGGATGGAAGTTTTATAATTAACAAAGGGTTTAAATTATCAGATATGTTTTCACAATAATATTCCACATCGCCTTTTATTAAATATCAATTTAATTATTGTAATTTTTCACATATTTAAATAAAATTTACATATTTTTTTGTCTATTGATAGAAATATATTAATTTTTATCTCTTTCCAACAGTGTCACGATCGCAAAACCCGCCAGTCACTAGCTAGAACAGCTCTGGAGCGCAGCAACAAGGTACGTGAGGTAAACAGCAAGGGTGGCCGCCAGAAGCGCTCTGACATGAACCACTGCAAGGTCATCAGCCGTGCTAACAACAACCGCAAGTGCTAAACAGTTTGCGAGCTGTTCCAGTACGGGTGGCGGGTGGTGTCAGCAGGGCGGCAGCTTACACGCCATACACACGATGACGAACGCGCGCATGACCATGACCACGCAGTGAATTCGACATTAAAATAAAATTACCTAGTGTAATAAAAAAAACATACAAACACATATATCATACACACTCAAACACAGTAAATAGTAGATAACACCAATTTTCTAATACGATACAAGTTTTGATCCTCAAAACGTATATTCAGTAGTGGCCAGCTACTAATAATCTTATTTTGTTCTTCTAATAAACACTATCTAGCCCAATCACACAATTAAAGATATAAATCTCTAAATAAACAACTACTTCACATTTACCTTTTAATAGTAACAAAATAATAATAAAAAATATAATAATAACACAAAAAACAGCCAGAGATCGCGCAACGCATCAGACACTTAAACACAGACACACACAAACACACACACTAAATTATAGCTGCCATTAATTTCAACCACAAAAGTTTACAAATATAAAAAACAAAAAAAAATGTGTTCAATTTGGAGTTCGCAGCGATTATAAGTTATTTTTAAAATTAACGTAACACATAAGAGAGAGAAAAATACGAGGGAGAATTTAAAAGTTTGCATATTTGTAGTTTCTATTGTGATTTTACACGCACTTTCGCATTATATTATTATACGTTAGGAAGAAAAAAATATTTTATTTTATATTATATTTAAAACAACAACAAAAAAACGCATATTATGTACAAATAAATTGTAAATTTTCTTGTAGATTTTAAGAATTGGATTTTCATTAAATTAAATTAGGTTATCACTTACACACACACACACACACACACACACTCACACACACACATACCGAAACACGCGGCCATTGCCACAATCGAAAAAATGGCAAACAAACACAAAAAGAACTCAATGTTTATATTGACCTTACAAAAACTATGTAACATGTTATTAAATTTATGCAATTATATAATTGTGAAATGCTTCTAGCCGACAAATCGATTGCAATCGTAGGTGAAAGCGTTGTATCTTCAAGAAAACTATCTCAGAGAGAGTTCAAGAATATATGATTGGTTTTCTGGCGTGCGCTTAAAAATATTTCCGTTATTTTCTTTCAACTCATCGGATTCAGTGTAATAATACCCAGGCGCACACTGCGCGTGTGTGGCTTCTTTTTCGTATCTCAAATATATCTTAAAGATGATAAGCTGTTTTAGAGCACACATCAATAATAAAATAAATAATATTGTAAATGTATAATAAAAATTAGGTGCTGAATATTTAATATTGCATTCTTGAATTTATGCTTGGATGAAAAAATCGAAAAGCATGAATACTGTTTATCACAAATTCACACACGCATACACAACTATAGATACTTTTGCATAACTATATTATATATATATATATATATAGTAGGCTACCATTAAAGTATATATTTATAATTATAATAATTACTATATCGTTTAAATCTTATGCACCACAAAAAAAACTACATAATATACACATGGTTTGAGACACTC
>JAAAKO020029828.1:0-13494 GCA_010015015.2 Bolitophila cinerea
CATTTGAAAAAAATATGAACTCACGTAAAAGAAATGCTGTCGTTAAATTGAAATGTGAAATCGGTTAATTGTAATGAGTGAGTGAAAGGATAATCTGCCACCCATTAATGGTACATAATTCGAAAACATAATCGAATTTCATATAAGGGGCCCCGACAGTCCGATAGCCGGGGGCCCAGAGCAACCTAAATCCGGCCCTGCGTATCATCTGAGCAGCGTTATCTTCTACACTCCTCTTTAGATAGTGCAACTTCTGGGAGCCTGTGAGCTGATGCTTGTCGTGGATGAGTGCTCGAAATAAACCATGAAACGATTTCCAATTGAGAAAGTTGCCGTCGAACTTTCGTATCTCTATGCGGAGAAACTTATCCTGCTTGTTAGCGACTTCTTTGTTAACTTGCGATTCACCGCCCAATGGAAAGGCTGGTTCGATGACATGTTTTGGTGATGTCAGAGCTATTTTCATTTCTTGTAGCTTGGATTGAGCCTCTACGTAGAGCTCATGAATATTCATTATTTCAATTTCCTGGTATTTCAATTTCCTGGTAGCTCCTCTTCCTAACATACTTCCTTGATCGAGCACTGGCAGTCTATGATCTTATCCCAGCAGTCTGCGTTTTAACCAAAACGATGGTCACATCTTGAGGCTTTCCTGCGTGCGTGTCATTTGGCTGTGCGTTTCAGTGTGTTGCCGGGTATTGCGTTTGGACACAAGCTGTGCTGTCATCATTGTGAGGTTAGATTATCAAATTGGCCTGTTTGTGCTAACACGGATTGCAAGTTGTGCAATTTCACAACACTATTCCCGACGAACTGGGCACTATATTTCTCAAGAACACACAGCACTATAAATTGGTAGATTCAAACTACCGTCCAATTGAGGTTATGTGAGCTGCTTCCAAACAGCTCCAAAAGACGAAACAATTCTGTTTTTCTAATATCTCTGGAATTCTAGTGTTATCCGGCTCGAAGGACCAAATTTTCGAGTTCGTTGATCTTGTTTAGCAGAGTAGTTGTCATATAGTTTGAATACCTGAACCTGTAATGTATATTTCCAAATCATGTGCAAACACCAAGTGGTTCACAGTTCCATCATTTTCTATTTCTTCCGTTCCGTGATTGTATGAATTCTTTCGGACGTCGACACGTTTAAAACTGTAAATATTCTTCTTTCCAAAAAGTGCACAATATCGCCTCCTAGTCCCCTTTTCAACAGCTGTTTGATGATTAAGTGTCTCCAAACTCTTTCGTATGCATTTTGTTAAATCAACAAACACACATACGTCAGAAGGTTGTCGGTAGTTGATCTTTGATGCAGGGCTCCTCATTGGTGCCAACTGCCGAGACAACTTGTCACATTTGTAAGAGATATCGGTTGAATTTCATTGCTGTTTGACTTCGGGATTGGAATTATTTGACTTTCTTTCCATTTTTCTGGCAATGTACGTTTGTTCCATAGCCTATTATATAAACCTTGAGGAGAATAATTTTATCGTCAGATAGATTTTTGAGCATGTGTATCGGTATTTTCTGTTTCTATTTCTATTTTCCGTTCCTGGAATAGTTGGTTGTATGTGCTAGATTCGGAGTAAAGGCTAAATTGTTTTTCAGTAAGTAGTGTGTTGTTTCCTACTGTGAACGTTTGGTTTTGGTTTGTTTTATGGCTGTCCTACCAATCTTCTAACCTTGCTCCACAGTTTACTGCATGTAATTTGTGGTCTTATCGTATTGACATATACTTCTCATGATGTACTGCGTGCTTAGTTTATGGTCTTTCTAACTTTTGCTTTGCATCTTTCGTAGCATATTATGTTTTCCTTAGTGGGCATGCGTTTGGCTATATTTAAAGACGTTTTTCGTTCTTTGATTACATTTTCCATTGCACAATTACAACATGGTAAATTATTTTTCAGTTTGTTTTTTTATCATGAGGAAAAACCACAAGATGCTCTTCTAGGGTTAAAATGGTTAGTATTTTAAATTGTGTTGCCTTCTGCTAAACCCAAGAGATTGCTCCTCCTTGCATATCCTCTGCATGTCTACATCTGCAGCCCAGTCTGAATCAGAATAACCAATTATGTCATTATTACCTTTGGCTGAGTATTTAATGGCCCAATGTGCCTGACCCGGATTATGATTGAATCGGCTCGCATTTCCAATGGCATATGTAATGTCGGGACGGTACATTGTGCCAGATACAATATGCTTCCGACAGCTTCTTGATATGGACTATTTAGCATTTCCTGTACTTCTTCAGTCTTTGGTGACATACTCATTGTAAGTTTCTGATTGGTATCGGTGTGTAGGACTTCATTTTGAGTTTGGATAAAATATTTTCTATATAATTTGTTTTGGTCAAGAAAAATCTTACCCTTGACTCGATTTCATATAGTGCGAATGCCGACAATACTGCTCGCTTCTCCCATGTCTTTCATTTCAAAGTTGTCCATCAACGACGTTCATATTGTTGTTGTTGGAAAATGTCAATGGTCATCGATGTAGACCGCAACGTAAACGACTGAATTGCCTTTTTTGTAGTGTAGATACAGGCATCCAAAACTGATCGATTAAATCCACATTGTAAAGCTTTATATTCCATTGTTGGCTGGCTTGCCCATAAATGGCTTTATTTAGCAGGCAAACTCTTCCGAAACCATGATTAAAGCATTCTGGTTGCTACATCAAAAATCTCCTCTTCAATGGAAGGTCTATTAACTTCCACGTTTCATTTGTCAGCAAGTATTCGTATTTCTCTATAATTGCAGATATCCATTCTGCGCTTTTTTTGAGGACATTGCTTTTTTAATAGATAAAGAATCATTAGTTTCTACTTGCCCAGCTTAATACGGAACGTAATCATTCATGTTTACATGCGAGATGTTCGTCCAACTTTTTCTCCTCAGGAACCTCAATTGCTCTCGACGAATAATATTTTGGGTCGATGTCCACAGCATCTTCATATATTTCTGCATCACTGCAGACCTCTGCATTACTATCAACTTCTACATTATTTTCATTAGGTAAACTATCGCTTTCTGGCTCAAAATCACTCCAAAGAAGAATATAAAATCAGGTCAGCCATTTTGGCTAAAAAAATCTAAATATTCTTTTTGAAACTAATTACAGCACGAAAGACATGGCGGTGATTCTATGCACCGACCGTAAAGACAGGAAGAAAAGCATTCTCATATCATCATCCTACATGGCGTATGAGGAGGTTGTTCCACCACCGGAGGTCGCGGTCCTGTTAGTGAAGCTTGCCTTAGAAGGGCAGCTCTCATCATCGGCGCAGACACAAGCGCTCACAACCTACTCTGGGGATGTAGGGATACAAACAAGAGAGGTGAGTTGGTTTTAACTTTTATTCAAACATCGATATATCGATTTTTTAATACTCATCAATCCACTAAGAAAATCCAAACCTTTTAAAAATCCGAAACGTACGGATTGGGAAAAATACAGAGATATTCTCAGTATAAACCCACCGTTAGGATTCGATTTAAATACGGTTAGGGAACTTCAAACACGGGTTGTAAAGCTAACTAACTGGATGTCAAGACCTCGAAAGAAACAGCAACCCCCATGATGGAACAGTAACTTAAGAAAGCTTAGGGACGGACAAAACTAAAAAGCTTTTTGCAGTCTGGAAACAAAATCGGGACGCAAATAAATATGAAGAACACAAAAACAGTCTCAGAAATTTCAAAAGAGAACAGAGAAGGGCAGTGAGAAATTCATGGCGCTCCCTCTGTAACAATATTGAAAATTCAAATGAGACTGCAAGACTAACACGTATACCCTCGAAAACTAAAGAGGTACCGTCACAGATCTAAAAAAGTGATGGCAAGTGGACAGAGGATGGAACGGAAATTTGAACTCTTATGCTTGATCACACTTCTATATTTTGAAAGTAATCAAACTAGTTTCACCGAAGAGGGCAACTCACTCAATGCAAAAGTGGTAACAGTGGCTAAAGTTAAGTGGGCCCATGGATGGAGTTAAAATAAAATGTCCACTTTTCTCAAATATGTCCCATAATTATGCCTTTTAGCCTATTTATTTATTTTAACGGTATATCTATGTTTAGAAGCCGTGGCGTGGATGAGACAGTTTTGTGGCTCGGAAGTTGTTCTCTTAATTTCTGTTTAACGCGGAAAGTCCGAAGCTATACTTTCCACTAAGTATACCAGAATTACTGACCTTAGAACCATTAAAAATACTTAGCTCTTTTTACGTTAAAAAAAGTTTAATAGATTCTAATTCAAATTATTATACAAAAGCTTTTTTTGTTTTTTTGTGTAAAAATAAAGTCAAAATTACCTGTGCCAGTCTTTTAATGAATATCAGTTATAATATAAGTAATTTTGTTGCAATAATTATTTTTTTGAAGCTAAATTTATCCCTTTAATTTGAAAATAAGGTTTATTTTTGTATAATAAAATATCTAGACCTTGATTTGTTTGCACGTTTAACAATTGAGAAAAATATACACTCTCATAAACCCAAATTCAAGTTCTTGGCTTGATTATGTGCAATTTAAGGAACCATGGCAACTCATGTTAAAAGTTGTGTGTGAGATCAAATTTTAAAAACTTTTCAATCGTCAATTGTACCCATACAAAAAACATAATTAATCATTAATATAGTATTTTGCATAAGAACACCAAACAAACTACAAGGGCTTACTTAAACCTGGGTTAAAAAATGATACTTGTATCTTGCATGCTAAGCCAAAACAAATAAACGAAAAGTTGACCTTGGGACGATATATTTACCTTGAAAAATACCTTGCTTTATTATCATATTCGTAATTAGTGCACCAAAAGACCAAAAGTAAATTTTTAATCAGATCGGAGAGTGACCGATTCGGAAGTATTCCCAAAACTAACTAATATTTTTTAAACTTAGATGTAAAGCCTATATTTGTAATGTAGCTTTATAATGTTTTCTGGCTAAAGTACATTTTTCAAAATCATGAAATAATATACAAACAATCAATCTTCTAATCTAAACGAAGAATTTATTTCATAATTATATGAAATTCAAATTAAAGAATCTCTCAATATTTTATCTATTTATTTTGTGTGATTGTATTGTATATGGTGTATTTGTATTGTATATGGCCAAACAAAACCGAGAAGAGATAGCGCATATACTTAAATAAAATAAGCAATGTTACGCTCAGTCGCAACTCAACAGTTGAGCGTGATCCGTTGCTCAAAATATTTATATATAGTGATAGATTTTAGTGTATATATTAAAATAGCTAAATTAAAATGACAGACGAAATAAACTTCTCGAAATCGTATCCTTGGATCAACGAGGCCTTGTTTGTACGGGTGCTAGCCAAAAGTGATGGCATCGTCGAGGCACGTGTAACTGGATTCGAGCTAAAGGCTGCCCTGGCAAAGGGCGAAAACTATGGCAGTGTTATGATCAGAGCCACTGTTTCGTATGAGTCATACGAGAAAACACCGCAGAAAAATACATTTATAATAAAAGCCGATCACGTTAAGGAGGATGTTAGTGAATTTTTAGAAGAATTGGATATGTTTAGCAAAGAGATAAAGGTGTTCAGGGACATACTGCCTAAAGCTAAAGAACTTTTAGACACGACCTTGAACAGTTCAACTATAGCTCCAAAGTATGTATAAACAAACAAAAGACTTTTTCTATAAATGCTAAATTTGAATTTTGTAGGTGTTTCGAAACTAATGTCAAACCGTCCTATATGGTATTCGAGGATTTAAGTAAGCACAAATACACGAACGTAAGCCGAAAATTTGGATTTGATGTAGATCACCTAAAGTTGGTGATGGAGAAGTTAGCAAAATGGCATGCCAGCACAGCTGTGCTCGGAACACAGGTAAACATTTTATTGTTACTCTCGAATAAGAATATAAAATAGTAATAAATTGATTTTAGGAACCAGAACAAATAAAATTCTTCACCACACCTCTCTTGACGCCAGAGAATTCTGGTTTCGGTGCAGTATTATCTAATTTTCTAAAAACCTCAGCAAACGAAGTGCAGAAATGGCCTGGATTTGAAGAAATAGCTAAAAAAATGTTTCGCCTAGAAAATACTATCGTGCCGAAGATTTTGGAGGTTTTCAAATCCGATCCAGCCGATTTCAATGTTCTCACCCACGGAGACATGTGGTGCAACAACATTATGTACACACATGATGAGCTCAACGCGGCGACCGGCTGCATTCTAGTAGACTACTCAAACGGATTCTGGGGCTCACCGGCTATTGATTTGACTTATTTACTGTTTACCTCATCGCACGAGGACGTCACCGAGACAGACTGGGATTTGCTGATACAATTCTATCATACCAAATTGATCCGATCGCTAGCTGCTCTGGGGTATAAAAAAACAATGCCGACGCTTGTAGATATTCATAGAGAATTCCTGACTAAGTCAGCGTACAGTTTGGCTATTGCTGTGGTTGTAATCGGAAGCCGGCAATTGGAAGACATCGAGAACGCAGACGTGACCAGATTTCTGGGCGAATCCGAAGAGGATATACAATTTAGAAAAAATCTCGTCACCAATCCGAAATATCGGCGAGACATGGAGTTTTTGCTAAGGTTCTGCGATCGCAAAGGATTGCTAGACTAAAAATAAATTTAAAAATATATATTGTGATATGTGATTGGCAATATTGGAATTATTTAGTTTTGCCAGAATTATGTAAATAAAATAAATTTCATATAGTTAATACTTATGTTTAGACCAAACATATGCACTAAAAACGATGATTGTTTTTAAAATACCAAAAAATGACATAAAAACATCAAAAAAAATGTTTTTTTTTATACGAAGATTTTTTTTGTATATAAATTGGGCTTTTTGACATTATTGTTGTACTAAACATAATGTTTTAAGGGTATATAATTTTTAATTTAAAATCATAGTTTTTAGTGCATATATTTGGTTGATTGATTGATTGATATAATTATTTATTTTAAAATCGTTTATATTACTTTCATTTTTGTGAGCCATCCAATCAAGCTAAAACTTTTAGCAGCTCGATCTCGGTCCATTCCATTAAATTCTAGAAATTATAACCCCATAAAAACGAATTATCTATTTTAGAAAGTGAAAATGAAGGAATTATGATTTCGTATGAATTTTAGAAATCAATCTGCAAAATAATATGCAAATAACAGTATTTTAATTTAATTTAATACCTAAATTATTGATATACCTAAAAGATTTATATGAAAAATCTTTTTTTTTTTGGTTAGATTATTTCACTACAAAACTAGATACTTTAATTTTCATTTATATTAAAAAAAGTCAGTATCGCTTTTAAAAAAACATGAACCATTTATTCAGAATAATTGTTGATTTAAGTCTTTCATTTAAAAAGTATTGTTAAATATACCTAAGTCAGTAACATAAACATTTTCTGTATTCTTGAAAATGGTATTCAAAACAAATTAACGTAAATTACGTTCGATATTCAATACACCCAGATTCTCTGAGCACACCAAGATAATTAGATAATGTGATAAGTTAAAATATATACACAATCACAGCGAGCATTTGTAAAAAAGGCATATTGATACTTTAAAAATGTACACGTCTGCTTTCGTTGTGTAAAACTTATCACATTGTTCTATTATCTTGGCGTGGCCTTATATAATCAGGGTCCATGCTGTAGAGTAACGTATTTTACATTTTATTTCTCAACGGCTACATTCGGTTTACCTTCCGCCCAGCTGCTTGTCCAGAATGGCTATTCGTTTGCGATGTTCGATTTTCTTGAACTCGAGCTCTTGCTGTAGTATCTGAATTTCGTATCGATGTTTCTCGCGTTTCATCTCTTGGTTTTCCTCGAACTCACGTAGCAACAGGTCTTTCTGCAGGCAAACCATCTCTTTGGTAAGTGCTCCCTTGGCTGGGCCGACGGTGCTGCTGGGAAAGAATGACTGCTGCGGAATTTCTTCCTCTTCGGTTTGATTCACTTCCTGTACGTATTCAAAGTCATGATTCGATGCAATAACTTCGTCCATTAGCTGTTCATCGCGTATGCTGTTCACGGCCAGGTACTCCTCGGAGCCGTTTTCACTGCGCGTTTCTGCCGTCAGCAAATCAAGCGTTTTGATGACTAGTTCTTCGCTGTGATTGTCCTGTTCGCCTTTGAACGGCGTGATCTGTGGATCCTATATTTGTATTTATTAATGTATCATAAATCCAAGTACCAATTGATTTTTACAAATCGACAAACCTTTTTTACATTTTTGACATCTATTGGATCATATGTATCAGGATAGATACTATTGCTCAGACCTTTGCCTCGGGATTTGATGTTTTTGTCTGTGCGGATTTTATTCAGCAGCTCTGGGTGACGACGCTGCAAATGATTCAATTTTCTCATTTAAAAATGGCTAATTATAATAATACGAACACAAGGTCATTATCATGAGCTCATAATAATAGTTATAATATTTTGTTTCAGTCAAAAACTGATTAAAGTGATGTACATACATATTTTCTACTCGCAAAAATTAATAATTGATAGAAAACAATAAAGTAGAAATAGATAACACTCGCTCTGCGATAATAGAATTATCTAATTATAAAATATACTTAAACACATTAAAGCTATAGATAGAGACAGTGAGTTCTTAACTATTACAGAAAATGGCAAACGAACAGGCAATAAACTACCCGAAATTGTATTCATGGATAAACGAAGCATTTTTCGAGGGCATTTTGGCCAAAAATGATGCTATCGTTACGCCAAGTGTAACTAAATACGAGCTAACTGCTGCTCTGGCCAAGGGCGAGAATTATAGCAGTCAGATGATCCGTGCCACGGTTACATACGATTCGGAAACGCAAGTCGCACAGAAAAAGTCATTCATTATTAAAGCTGGTCATGTGAGCGAGGAGATAAGTGATTTGGTTGATTCATTTGATGGTTTTACCAAAGAGATTGTTGTATTTACTGACATACTTCCAAAATGCAATAAGCTTTTAAATGATGCTTTGATTGTGGCTAATCTAGCTCCAAAGTATGTAGTAATATTGGAAAAGAAGATTTTAAACCATTTCTTATGCTAAATTGTCTGTTTAAGGTGTTACGAAACTAGTATCAAACCAACATATCTGGTATTTGAGGATTTAAGCGAGCAGCAATTTACGAACGTAAGCCGTAAATCTGGATTGAGCGTGGAACATCTTAGATTAGTGATGACAAAGGTTGCTAGATTCCATGCTAGCACTGCTGTACTTGGAATTGGAACAATGGTAACTAAGCACTCACACATAACACAAAGTTTACACGATATAGAAATTGATTTTATAGGAACGCACTGAAAAAACATTATTTACTACACCCATCATGACGCCCGAACATTCGCAGATGTTTCCAGTATTCAAGAATGCTATACGTGAAACTGCAAACGAGGCAATGAACTGGCCTGGTTTTGAAAACATTGTTAATCAATTATTACAACTCGAAAGTACTATAATTCCAAAGATTTTTGAGGTTTTCACAACGGATCCAACTGAATTTAATGTGCTCACTCACGGAGACCTTTGGTGTAACAATATTATGTTTACGCATGATCAGCATAACACTGCATCGGAATGCATTTTAGTAGATTACGCCGTTGGCTACTGGGGCTCGCCGGCCATTGATTTGTCTTATTTACTGTATACCTCTTCGCACGAATCCGTCACTGCGGTCGACTGGGATTTGTTGATACAATTGTATCACACCGAACTAGTTAGCACTCTAACAGCGCTCGGATACACAAAACGGGTGCCAACTTTAATCGACATTCACGGTGCCTTTCTAAGGAAGTCTGCTTACGGTATGGTTGTTTCGATGCTGGTCATTGGATTACGTCAATTGGAAGACATAGCAAATGCAGACATGACAAGATTTCTAGGCGAATCCGAGGAGGATATATTGTTTAGAAAGAAACTCGTCGCTAGTCCTAAATATCGACGGGACATGGAGTTTTTGCTTAGGTTCTATGCACGCAAAGGATTATTGGGATAGAAAAAAACAAGAATAAATAAATGTTTGATCTTAAATTACCTGCACATGTTTTAAGATGTTTCCGTTCGATTTGACTGAGGCGCGAAGTTGCAATGCGCCAGGGCCACAGGTTGTGCATCGTACGATCAGCAGATCGTCGACTCTGCTGAGGATCTCAAAGTATTGTCCATCGTAAATTCTCGGTACTTTACCGTTTTTATTTGTTAGCATTTCTATAGTTGTTTTGCTTTTGCAGTGTGTTGTTTGGGTAATTTTGGACGCTTGATTTTTGTACTCTATACTTTAACTTTTGGCGTAGAAATACGAAATGTCACCCGACATTGACGTTCTTTACAGAAAATGGCGGCGTGTGTGTGCGGCGTTTACAATGAACGTGCGGTAATTTTAATTGTGCACCCGAAAACCCTACAAATGTTTGAGTTGGTGTTGCCAGACAAACAGTACGGTAATAATTTTTAAATATTTATTTATTGTGACCAAAAAGGCACTAAGGCCAATGGCCTTGCAATGGCCATACCAAGTTTTTAAGGTTACAGTGGATATTTAGGATTATATTATATTTTATTCTATGACTAACTTATATTAACTTTTAAATTAAATAATTAGGTTCAAACTATAACTAAAACTATATAAATTGTGGCCGAAGTAGCAACTTTCACATCGTGTATAGAGGAATCTGAAATCACCTATACTGTGCAGGTGTTTGCGTTTAAATTTAAACCCCCAAGAGAAAACTTCGACATTAATTGAAGGTCCAAAAATAATAATAAAAATAAAGAATTAAATTAAATTACAGAGTTTCAAAAAACTGCTTTGCTTGATTTTAAAAACTGCTTAAATTTCGTAATGATTACACATCATTTTTGGTACGA
Source organism: Bolitophila cinerea (assembly GCA_010015015.2). Taxonomy (NCBI): domain Eukaryota; kingdom Metazoa; phylum Arthropoda; class Insecta; order Diptera; family Mycetophilidae; genus Bolitophila; species Bolitophila cinerea. The sequence continues at coordinate 10,900 of JAAAKO020029828.1, forward strand.
TTTGATTGATAAAATGAGAAAGCTCTTTTGTAAATATTCCGTATTAGTATCAGGCGTCCTTTATTTGGAGAACATGTTCTCTTTTTAAGGTTGAAAAAATTGTTCATAAGAATGCATTTAAAACCAAAAACACGAACAAACTTTTAACATTTAAAAATCACAAACGATTGATAGAGCTTTAGGACGTAGCTATAGATAGTGGGGATTTGAGGGTATAAACCATCCCCCTTTTTATGTAGGGTTTCTCGAGGAGAAAATCACTTGGAATAATCCTGTACACCATATTATATATTATTATTAATATTTCAAATATATTTATTTATTTATTTTTAAATATATTAAATATATATTAGTAATACATTTTCTATATTTTTATTATTCTCAAATATATTAATAGTATTCTTGATATTTGCAAATAATACTATAAATCTTTATAAATTGATTGAATATATATTTTCAATATTTTAAATAATAATGAGTAATATTTCATAATATTGGTATTTGTAAAAAATAAAATCGTATACTTTATGTGTTGTTTTATATTCATGTATTATTTATCATATTACAAAACAAATATTTTGGGTATTCGCAAATATTTAAATAATAATTAATGAAAGTGGAACTATCGCGCTCGTTTTTGGATCCAGAAACGGAGAGAAAGAAACTATTAACTGAAAAAATATACAAAATTGTGTAATACACATTAAAAAAGTTTGAAAGTTATTTTCATAAATTATAATGTATATTATAATAGTATTCGCTACAGCATTCGCCGGTATTTGCTATATTTGTTAATATTTTTTATGATATATTGTACAAAATATATATTTAAAAAACTAAATATTTCAATATTCGCGAATAAAAAATATATAATTATTTTATAAAATTATTAATATTTCATAAAATATTTTTGAAATATTTTTTTTATAATATTATAAATCATTGCGAAAAAAAAATAATTTGATACCAAACACACTTACTTTGAATCACGGAACGCTCCGAAATATTTTTTCCTTTTTTAACGAATCTTTGAACCTTTTCCACTCCTAGGGGTTGATTTCCTAAACATAAAATGATGTTTTACGGTGTTCCTCTTCGAAACCTATTTGGGGCAGTTTCTTTCTTCTACCTGACCACAAAACCGTTTAGAGTTATTTCCGGTCACCTACCCATCTCCTCTTAAAAATAATTTTAAGGGGCAGCGTGTTTAAAAAGGGGAAGTTCCAAATTTTTAAAATTATTGAGAAAATCTCAATTGTTTGTCGTATTGAAAAAAAAATATAGCAAATACTAAAAATTATTATTACTATATAATGGAAAGGTGTAGAAAATTAAAAAATGGCCTTAAAAAAGATGAAGCTTTTCTTTATATTTTTTTTCTTTGGAACTTTGAAGTGTGTTAAAAACTCTCCCGCAAAGGTAAATTTTAAACGGGATTTTTAAAAATTTAAACCCTCTCCTCTTCGCTTTATGGTTTGTTAAAAAGAGTGGTGCGCTAGGATCATATGTTTATTGTTGTTGTGTACTGAAAATTTAAAGGGGTCTATTAAATATATTACATTTTTTTTTTAAATCCTACAGTATTTAATTTTTTTTGTAAATTCTAAGGAAAATATAGTTAGGATTTTATTGAAAATGCGGGCCCCTTTCAAATCGCCAGGCCCGGGGAAAAAACCCTAGTACCTTTTTTCGGGCTTGTATATATGTCCGCTTTAAATAGACACAAAAAGGTCCATGCACATTTAAGTCCAAAGTGCCTTACAATCTGAAAAACTTTTTCCCTTTTGATGATGATGATTGGAGGGGGAACCATCTCGAAGAGGCAGGTCCAGCACGTAGGCCACTGAGTGGGCCCATTGTGCTTTCCCTTTTAGACAAACGAGTATTTCGGTGAATGTGAATGTTTTTGATATTAAATTTAAGGTATTTTATATCTATCATATAAAAAATAGTGTGATGAATCTGACCCCAACTTCTATATTATTTACACCCATTCCCTGGTAAATAAAATCCTAATAACGTTTTTTTTACTGAACATGCTTAAAAAGATTAGATTTCAAACATACGTAGACGAACAAACTGTCTCCCAGTAAAAATGAGCGTTCATTCAATATTTATCTCAACAAAAACGTGCTGGCAATGTTGTGTTATGTCTCTGTCGCACTTGATTTCAATCTTTATTTCCATATTGTTTCCACTGTCAGCAAATGTTTCACAATTAAAACCTAGATTTAATAATAATATTTTATGCAAATTAAATCAGTTTTCTAAGTAACTTGAAGTTATATATAACCTCAGGCAAGGCTTTACAAAAAGTAGGGACTTTTCTTCGTATACATTCTCAAATACACTAAAGGGTAGGAAGGAAATTGAACTTAAGAATATACACCCTTCTAAATGTGTTTTTTAAGATGTTTTTCAGATGGGTGAGTTCCAAAAACAAAGTTTTAAATATACAATAAATACAATCTAAATCATTTATTCTTAGTAAAAAAAAACTATTTACAAAAGCATACAAATATTATTTACAACAATTCGAAAATCTATAAATGTTACTTAATAAGAGCAAAAGTGTATGCGTGTGTGTTTATTTAT
>JAAAKO020029849.1:0-13487 GCA_010015015.2 Bolitophila cinerea
ATTGGATTTTGGGTGGTATACCGGTGTGAGGACATGGTTGATGTCCAAGACGAAGGGAATTGACGCGTCTTTTAGGAAGATCTGCCATCAGTTGTTGTGCAGGAGACTTCTTGTGTCGAATACATGTGACACAACGTTGTATATAATGTTTGACCAAGTTTCTTACGCCTACGATCCATTAAGCTTGCCGCAAAGAACAGATAGTCAATGTAGTACCGCTATGCAGATTATTAAGATGGCAATCTGCAATCAAAAGAATTGTTAAGATGCTCTTTTTAGGGATAATAAGTGGATGTTTTGATTCAAATGTAGTGTTGGCAAAGCCAAGTCGTCCGCCCACTCTGAGCAGCCCAGCTTCATCGACGAATGAGTGTAGTCCAGAAAGTCCATTTTTGCAGGATATATTGTTGCCAGCCAATACATCCTTGATCTCAGTGTCTAATGCTTCGCGTTGTAGATGCCGTATCCACAGATGCAAAGTGTCCAAGTGCTGCTTTGCAAAAAGTGGTCTTGATTTTCGAAGTTCCGCAGCATTGCGACAATTTAAGATGAATCTCGTTAGGTTTGCAGTTATCGACTTCAAGCGCGATAGAGATGAATATCGCTCAAGTAGATCTGTCCGATTCTCAACGATCCCTGGTAGTAAAACAATCCGGGGTTTTCGAATTCGACGGTTTCTACAACCATGCGAGCACGACAGTTGAGTCAGTCCAAGCAAAACATTCCGCGTTCGGAATGCGAAGTGCTCTTTCTACATTTACCAGTAGCTTAGACAGGAGAACTGCCCCACAGAATTCCAATCTCTGTATACTGATCTTTTTAACAGGTGCATCATTGGTATTTGCTGTCACCAGGCGCACAGAGATTAGACCAGCCTTGGATATTGTGCGTATATATGTGACAGCAGCAGCAGCGTAGGCAGATTCGGATGCATCACAAAACGCATGAAACTGAAACGTCTCAAATGTCCTCAATTGATTTAGTTGGGGCAGGTCTCCCGAAATGTGTTTCAATATTCGAGCAATGGTGTTTGAAGAGGTTGATCCCAAGCCAGTCCTTCCGCCCACAACGTTTACTAAAATATTTTTGGCTAAATGATTGTCGGAGCCAGGAGTCCGAGCGGATCAAACAGTCGTGCGACGTCAGATAGCACCTTCAGCTGTGTTGGTGCGTCATTGAGGTCTGGTATGTCCACCTTGTATGTGAAGTGATCTGGGCCAGGATGCCAATAAAGCCCAAGTGTCCTGACGGTCTCCACCGACTCTAAATCAAGGGACAGGCTTATTTCTCGGTGATTAGCTGAAACAGAAATCAAAATTTTGTCAGTATTTGAGGACCATTTTCGTAATTTAATTCCGTCCGCTTGTGTGAGATTCACTAGTTGCTTCTGCAACGTTAGAGCTTCAGAGATATTGTCACAGCCTGTCATCAAGTCGTCGACATAAAAGTCGGAGAGGATTACCCGACTAGCAATTGGATATCAGTCGGCTTCGTCAATTGCCATTTGTTGCAACGCCCTTGTGGCCAAGTACGAGGTGGTTGAGTTCCCGATGTCACCGTCTTGAGACGATAAGTGCACATGTCTTCGTCAGGTGAGTTGCGCCAGAGTATGCGCTGATAATCGCACTGTTCGTCGGCAACCAGGATTTGCCTATACATCTTAGCAATGTCACTGCAGAATGCAATTGCATGCGTCCTAAATCGCACGTCCACTAAATCTTCCTGTAGCCTTGGTCCAACCATAAATTTGTCGTTAAGTGACACGTCGGGGAATGATTTGCGCGATGCGTCAAAAACGACTCGTATTTTTGTAGTGGCGAGACGGGATGATGCGGTAGATAAAATGACTTATCGTCCGGGCAAGCAGTTGACACAAGTTTCATGTGCTCAAGTGATAAGTACTCCTCCATGAACTTCGAGTACTCGTTCCGTAGATGTGAATCCTTCTCAAAGCGGTGTTCTAAACTAGCCATTGATCGCATGGCTGTGATCCGTGAGTTGCCAACGATAAGATTGTTTCAGGACTACATAATAAAATGTAAAAAAATAGAAATACGATATTATTAAAAATATTGAAAATATATGCAATAAATTTAAAAATATTTTTTTATTATTTGCAGATATTAAGAATACTAATAATCTATTTGAGAATATTGAAAATATAGGAAAAAACGTCACAACATCGCAATGAACTCATCTGAAACCTTTCAGAATCAACCACCCAGCCACCCTCCAGCCAACTCCAATATATATCTATATATATATACACAAATACTATATTATAATACGTGCACCCATGTGGTGCGCATATCGCACAACTGCCCACGAATTCGTGTATCCTCCGTTTACGTGCCGGCTCAATAAATATTATTAAATTTATTATATTCCCGCAACTAAATCCTAATGTGATAAATCGTTAATATCACTTCCAGATTCAGTTTAGCACGTGCCCGCGCTGCTCCCGGGAGCTGTGCGGTCAGTAGCTGGTGGTCAGTTGTGGCTGGCATTCGCCACCGCTCGAATTCGAGTGTATACACATTATATCTATATAGTTATATTGTATATGTGTGTGTGAGCATTATAAACGCCCGCGAATTATTATATTATATAGATTTGAAATTCACATAACATGGGAAATCTCTGTGCGCGCGTACGCCTATCCTACATAATATAATTATTGTTTGCGTGTGTGTCTGTGTGTGTGTGCATTTGTGCAACGTCCAAATACGATTATAATGCGAGTGCATTGGCGCAAAACATAAGGATTACAGAAAACATGTAGCACAAACACGCACACACACACACACAAATGCATAAAATATATTGCGACAACGAACGGGGGTGCGGAATGCAATGGACTTCCGAGTTTCAAGCAATTTATGCGTGGGCGCGATTAAAGAACTGGGAAAGATGATCCCGCCATTTGCTAGAGTATTCTTTTTTGGTTTATTAATTTACTGGCTCCGCGCTGGACGACACATTGTACAAAATAAATAAATACTTACTCACTGCAAAATGAAATGTGGTCGGAAAATGAGCTGAATTTCAGCTGTACTAACATTAACAGAAAAAACTACAACAACAACAAATGCATTTACTCCAATGCAACGTAAACAGCGGCTGCAGCAGCGCGAGGCGCAGAAAAACCCAACGCAGCGAATAAAATTGCAAAAATATAGATTTTTTAATTAAAACCACGCTGCGGCTTGATATTTTATATAACACAACAAACAGTCAGAGAACGTTTTTGTAATTTAAAATCAATTAACATTTATATAATGCAGTTTTGCCTCTAGGAGTATATATATATAAATATATATTTATAATTTTCGTAATATACTTTGTAAATTGCATAATGCATACTATATTGCATTCTATATTTAGTTTAGCTTTAGACGAAAGGATATATCGTATACATTGAAACCACTTTCGACACACACACAATTGCCGCACTCACACACAAAACAAACACGCACCATACGTATACACACAAAACACACTATATATAATACATATTTTAATATATGTATAGTATATACATTTTTATATTTATATTTTGAATTACGCGGGCTTGGAAGGGCATCTGGCGAGGAGAACACAACTGAATTGAACAATATTAAAATACAACAACAAAAATAAAACGTTCGCCTATATTTTGTGTGCACAAATGGAAACAAACAAATAACCCCTTCTGGTATTTTTATAGTATACATTTTATGAAGGGTGGGTACCGTCCGTGTGTGTGTGTGTAAAGTCTATGCTTTTGCTTATACAATGTATTTAATTTATTATGTATTGCAATTAGCAATTTAGATAATTGAAAAGAAAACCGTTCACAATACACGCGGATAGCTCTGGGATCGTCATTGGCGCAATTGTATGTCAGGACGATGGTGACAGCTTCAATGAGCCAAAAACTAAATACTGCACAGAAGGCGTACTCGGTAACCTAACGAGAGTGTCCAGCTGTCCACCTTTTGACATATAAGTTCAGAGCGTACATTGAAGGAATACATTTCACGGTGGTAAGCAATCACGAAAGTCTCCGATGGTCGCAGAATCTTAAGGACCCGACAGGAAGACTAGCGAGGTGGGCACTCAAGATGCAGCAGTTTGACTTCACGCTAATTCATCGCAAGGGGGCACTCTGATGCCCTTTCGCGAGCGGTAGAAACTGTCGAAACAGAAATACACAGCTACGAGAATGATGACGAGTATGACTCCGCCAAGATATACTTAAGACACCCCGACGCTTATCCTGATTACAAAATTGGATACAATCATATATACCAGCGAGTACACTCATCAAACGACCGAGACGATTGGGACGGGTGCGGCGTATCTAGTACCATCAAATCTACAATCGCATATTTTGAGAGAGGCCCACAATTCAAAGCTATCGGCCCATCAAGGAATATCACGCATCATGGAAAAGATTTGACGCACGTATACTTGGCGTGGACTCAGAAATTATGTCAATGAGCACATACTATATCTATTCATATACTATATGAAATATGTTCGGCAAATAAGCAGTTATGGAGGAGCTATCAAGGTTTATCTGTGTATTTTATTGGTCCACTGCCCAGGAGCAAGCGAGGTAACCAATTTATATTCATGGTAGTTGACCTGTTCTCGAAGTACCCAAATTTTGTACCGATTAAGGCAGCAAACTCGAAAACCATCATTAAATACCTAGAAGAAGATTTCTGGCCCATATTTTATTTACATTTTAGAGTGAATTAAATTAAAAATATTATTATAATGAATCTAGACGATTGGTCTGAAGGTGAAATTAGATACGAAGCCAAAATTCGTAGATTATGTGAATTTGATCCAATTAATAATTTGCGAAGGACATTAAGATATTATCTCAGAGACGAAAATTCCGGCAAGAGAACCCCACCTAGTACAGTAGTACAGGATGATCCAATTAACTTCGGTATTTGTAGTAAAAAGTTGGTAGATCTGTGCGAGAAAGTTACTGAAGCCTCTCTTAAAAACGACAAAAAACAATTAAAAATTTTATCTTCCAAGATCATACATTTAAAAGCGCGGCTAGCTAGTCTTGATAATGATCATCAAGCAAACCGAAAATTAGTATCCGAATTGATTGATCAAACACAGTCGTTAGTATTTAATTCGGATCAATCATCCGATTCAGACGTTGAATCTACGGATTCTGAGTGTGCACTTGGCGCTTTGTCAATACAAGCACAACGAGACTTGAACAATGTTAATTCTAAAGGACAGCTTTCAGTTACCCGAGATATTCCTCCTTTAGTCCCTATTCTAAAACAAGATATGCCTCGACTTTCTCTTCCAGTTCAAATGACAAACCAAAAATATACACTACAGGCAATAAACTATAATTTTCCCAGTTGCCATCCCGTTTCTAATGCATTTCCTTCTGCTGAGAACACTTCACGTAAATATCAGAGTCCCCGGTCGAACTCAAATGCTCATTCCGAAATAACACCGCGAGAACAAATTAATTTTGACCAAGTGGAGCCCAGAGACAATCCAACACCTGTATCCACTCCGTGGACTCAATACGAGCCAGAAGAGTTGATAGGGCCAACTAAAACCACCATTGATGATAATAATAAATTGCCTCAGTCTGATAGAGACATACGTAAGAATAAATCGAACGAGAGCACGCAGTCCTTTTCTCAATTCGGTAATCCATCTTCGTCTTCGTTTAAACCTCTTTCACAAGATTATGCAGCAGACCCAAATTTACAGTTCTATTCGCTACCCTGTGATCCGTCATCGTCATCGCTTAAATCTTCATCAGAAAAAAATGCAACAGAGAATGAGCTTAAAGCTCAACCAAAAGCTCCGACGCAATGCAATCCTCTGATTGCTACTTCTTCTATGGTTCCATCAAAAATTAATACTTTTTCAAATAATTTTCAAAATCCACATCAGCATAGCCTGCGTCTACCTAGCCGTCAAACCTACCTGACTCAAACCTCACCAAGGGATGTATATGTCCGAAATAATTTACCCGACGAACATTTAAACGAATCACAAAAGCATACAGGTGTGGGAAATACACAGACATTACATTCGTTGCATAGTCAAAGTAACAGAAGCAACGTCAACGGTGAAAAGTATCTTCCGCAGCAAAACAGTGTAAATAACAATTTTCGAAATGGTAATAATTCGTTCGTAAACCAAACGACTCCAGTTAACTGGCATCAGCGCAATCAACCCAATGAAAATAGCTCACCAGTAGAAAGACATAGGCCAAATTACCGAAAAACGATCCCGGTTATGCAATGGGGACTGAAGTTCAGTGGAGAAGCGAATGATGTGAGCAAACTTAGTTTGAATGAGTTCCTGGACAAAGTTAAATTCTATATGATTGCTCGAAATGTGTCTGAGGAAGAATTATTGTTTTCGGCATATGATTTATTAGGCGACTCTGCACTTATATGGTACTAAGCTAACATTGATAATTTTAATTCATGGTATGATCTGCAGAGAGAGCTTAAAGCTCATATTCTTCCATAAGATTACGACATGTATTTACGAAAAGAAATTGAGGAACGTACGCAGGGTGCAGACGAAAATTTTTGAATAATTATTACGGTAATGCAAAATATGTTTCGACGACTTACACATAAGCCGAACGAAGAGCAAATGCTTAACAAAGTTCTACGTAATTTACAACCGTATTATTCCGACCGCCTGTGCTTTCAAAGCTTTAATACTATAAGCTAATTAAATAAGCTTTGTCTGGAGATAGAACAAAGCCGAGTTCGAATGGAACGATTCAAAATGCAGCCCAACCACCGTAGGGAATTGCTGGAACCATCATTTGCATATAAGAATCGCCCCCAATACAAGGTCCATTGTTGCGAATTTAATGAAATGGAAGTGAGTGCATTGACCAGACATACGGATTCCAATGCACAAGTTAAAAAATGTGTTAAATGTTGGAATGGCAATAGATCGGACCACAAGTATCGGGAATGCACGGAGAAAAAGCAAGTACGTACAACTTGTTACCATTGTGGTAAACGTCAAAAAATTATATCAGCTTGTGATTAATGCTATAAAACTAAATTCCAAAATCAAAAGCAAGAAATTGAGCTTATTGATCAACAATTGGAGTGAAACGATCAGGCGAGCGCGTCCGGCTTCGTCAAATTAACTGAAAACACCATTAGTGCTCAACAAAACAATCTAAAAGGTATAAGTATGGATTTTGGAGCGATATATAATTTTGAACATTTTGTTATAGATATAGAAAACGACAACAGACCTTATGTGCAAGTTACTGTCAAAGGCAAAGAATTGATAGCACTGTTAGATTCCGGAGCAAATTGCACAGTTCTTAACAAAAATTGCGAGCATTTCGTAAAAGAGATACAATTACAAACCTTTACAGCATAACATAATGTAACTTCCTTTGTATATCTGCCTATAAATTGATTCCTTCGTTGAATAAAGAATTAATTTTAGGTATGGATGCATGGATTTTTTTTAAGATAAAGCCAATGGCTGTCGCTAGTATTGAATGTGATGATGATATCTTCTAACCAAAGTCAACACTGTCGAAATGCATCACAATCTTAGACCTGAGCAGAATATCAAACTTTAGATTATAATAGCCAAATTCTCTAAAACTGAAACCGGGAAACTCGGTCGTACGAACTTAATCTACCATGTTATTGATACGGGTTCTAATCCCCCTATAAAACACCGATATAGACCTGTATCTCAATGGAAGAACTCCAGCGAATGTTTGACCTAGATATAATCGAACCATCTATAAGTCCGTGGGTGAACCCTTTGGTTTGTGTGCCAAAACTACAGGAAAAGTAAGACTTTGCTTAGATTCTCGAAAGCTTAATGCAGTTACAAAACATATGTCTTATCCACTGCCACATATTAATTCAATCCTTGGACAGATTAGGTTCACGAAAGTATTGTCTTCAATTGATTTAAGCGATGCTTTTTGGCAAATCCCTTTGGAAGAAGCGTCTAAAGAAAAAACGGCTTTCGTCGTGGACATTATCAATTTAAGGTGATGCCCTGAAATTAACACTTGGGTTCGATCTCCATAAGTATTTGTTTTTTGTTTTGTTTTGTTTGCATTTGAAAGACATGCTGAAGTACTAGAAATCGTAGCGAATCGTTTAAATAATGCGGGACTGACAATAAATGTTGAAAAATCGAATACCTTAGTTTTGGGTACATTCTCGATAGCAATGGCTTAAAAACAGATGATCAAAAAATTCGGGCTGTAATAGATTTTCCAAAGCCATCTACAGTAAAGCAACTACGACGATTCCTTGGAATGGCGAACTGGTACCGTAGGTTTCTCCCAAATTATGCTGAAAGGGCATCTTCACTAAACGAATTGTTAAAAAACAAACCTGTAAAATTAAAATGGAACGAGATCGCTGATAAAGCATTTCAAGATTTGAAATTAGCTTTAACATCAGCCCCAGTACTTAAATTTCCTGACTACAACGCTGAATTTTGCCTACAAACAGATGCTTCCGATGTTGGAACAGGTGCCGTTTTGACTCAAAAAATTGACGGAGAAGAACACGTAATCGCTTATACTAGCCAAAAGCTAAACGGTGCGCAGCAGAATTATCATACGTCGGAAAAAGAGTGCCTGGCAGTACTACACGCAATTGAGAGTTTTCGGCCATACATCGAAGGAACAAAATTTCGCATAATAACCGATAATTCCGCAGTTCAATACATTCAAAGTGTTAAAAATCCTTCCGGAAGACTATCTCGTTGGATTTTGCGCCTGCAGCAATATAATTTTGTAATTGAGCATCGAAAGGGAAAATTTAATGTGGTCGCAGACGCACTGTCGCGAGCAATCGCAACCATAGATCAAAATGATGAAGCTCAGATAGTTTATACAGTGAAAAACTGGTACGATACGATTAGAGATGAGATGATACATGACCCACTGAAATACCCTCACTATCGAATCTTAAATAACTGTGTGCAGAAATTCGTAAAATGTCCGAAGAAACTTGGCTGCTATAAAAACGAGTGGAAAACAGCAGTCCAAGATCACCAAAAGGAAGATATTCTTCTAAGATTTCATGATGATAAGCTAGCAAAACATATGGGAACAAACAAAACTTTATATCGAATGCGTGAATTTTTTTTTTGGCCAGGCATGGATCGGGACATCCGAAAATACGTACAAAATTGTAGAGTTTGTGGTGCCATTATACCGTCGAACCAATTTCGCAACCTTCCTATGGGAAAACCAAAATATGTCACCGAGCCGTGGCAAACTGTCTCAATGGATTTCTTGGGACTATATCCGAGGTCTTCAAACGGAAACACACTTTAATTAGTAGTAACTGATCAACTTAGTAAATTCGTAATGCTTAGTAAGTAAAACCGGATAGGGTAACTATAGTATAAATAATTTCTATAGAGAAAGTATTTATTGTGTAGGAGGGGGATGATGTTGCATATTTCATGCACCCAGATGTCGCCACTATTCATAGAATGTATATGACACACAGAGGGCGCTAACATTTGGGATAAATCAAATTTTCCAAATATATTATAGTTAACTAAAACAGAAGTACGTTGTTTGATACTGATTTAAGAGAGAGAGAGAGAATTGAACCGTGTTAGGTTAAAGACCACCGTCATATCGTGGAGCATATGAATGAAATAACTATAAAGATTAGTGAAAAGGTCTAATTCTGCAATTAATCATCATCTGTATTATACCGCCAACATTTGTCTTTTCAACTGCACTTGTCGTGCCCACCAAAAGGACCCAAACGACCCAGCCAGCTACTACCTACCACATCGGCCGAAACAGCCGAAGCTGTAAGCTCAGGTCACCTGGCGCCTTTATTACATACACGAACAGAGGGATAAGTACCGGTTTGGTGGTGGATCGTGGAAAAAATATAAAACATACTACATACTGGTGCTTCCACACACACTTTCAAATACCAGTCCCCTTACTCGGCTGTGCTCTTGAAAATTGCTATAGTCACAAAACGATCATCACTCACAATAACCATGTTCCATTCAACGGACAGACAGGCTCACACGCACACACACGCACAGACACGACCATAATTATCCGGGAAATTAATGGAAACCAATCAAAACAAATAAATTACACGCACGACACACGCGTCAATATAAATACTGAATGTACTATAAATATGGAGTATACTACAATATAATACTATATATATATATACTATATTAGAAGCCACAACTAGTGTACCGTTATAGTGTCACGGCTAGTCGGCGATAATTTACTGGCAGCCAGAATTAATAGACCCATCGGTGGCTGGGTCATTAATCTCGAGGTGTTTGTGGAATTAATCAAAATGCGTTTGTGCAGTGCGCACACATGTGTGAAGTGTGTAAACGCACACGCTGCGGGTGGTAGAGGGGGGGGGAATTGCGGGTTGTGCTTCTGGTGTGAGATGATAGCTGGGTTGGAGATTAGAGCAAGGATTAGCAAACAATAGCACTGCGGTGGCAATGGCCACCGTGGCGACCGCATTTCAGATGGCACTGTGCCGCATCATCAATTTGCTAATCGAAGGATTTTCGAAGATCTGCAAATTTAGTTTATAGTGCTTATGTGTGTGTGTGTGTAATTGCACAATATTGATTCGATAACTATAATTGCGTGGAAAAACAGTGCAAACCCGATCCAAACGCGTGGCGCCGGTAATCAATCTCATAAAACATTGTATTTTATGCGCAGACAAACAAAATAACGCTCGCGCTAATGTTACATTTCACTTAGTAATTATTTATTCATTGCAGGGCAGACAAACACACACACACACACACATACACAGACGTATTCAACCGCCATGCCATTACACACGCTCGTTAATAACACAGCACCGAGCTGCCGAGCGCGGGAGCTTTCGGAAAGCTTCTGCCTTTTTACCCCTGCACTTAACATATATTATATTGATCATATACACGAGAAACGATTATTTATATATACTATTTATGTGTACATAATATACGTGTGTAATTAATACTCTACACAATAACCTATATATATATATATATATATATATATACATACTTTTACATACCTTTACTAACATTTATATACCATTTAATTAGTAAAGAGGCTCACAAATAACTTTGGCGCTGCGTTGCGTGCTAAAACCACATTCTCACAAATCATTAACAGGAAAAAGCCAAAAACCGTATAAGGCGCACGCGTCCGTCCGTACCAGGAAAATGTAGAAAAACACTCTCACACACACACAAACACACATACAGACATACACATACCGACACACACACATATACACAAACTAACAATTCGCAATGTCCGTTGAGCCGAGTCTATAGAACAGTGTGGCAACGCGTTTAGAGAAATAGAGATAGTGTTAATTTGAAGAGATCTATTTTTAAACATTTATTTAAATTCGAGTTATTATCGAGATAAATCCGAGAAATTTATATTTAGTTGGAATCAATTTTTATCAAGATAAACTCGAAAAATAGATTTTTATCGATATCTTACAATCGTCTCATATAAAATAATCATACTTTGCCATTTGTAAAAGACACAAAGTTCAAGCGCTATATATTCTTTTAAATATAAATGTAATAAATCGTGCATACAAGTTTTTATTTGAGAAAAAAAGTGTTTTTGTGAACAATAAATTGTTTTTTACTTGCTAAAAACAACGTGTTTCTGTGAACAATAAATGTACCGTATTAAAATACCGTACACATAAGTACAGTGATAATCGTACATTTTTTACAAAATAAACTCAGTTCGCGATACAAACAAACAAACTTTACAAAACAAACTATATTAAAAAGTGTTCAGTGTGAATAAAGGCTTAGCCATGGCTGAGGAAATAAAGAAACGCTTCTCTGATTCTTCCACAAACATCAACGATTTTTTCGAACGACTTCCGGATGCCGAAGATCCGAAATGGGCACCAAGCATAGCAATGAGGTTCTACAATGAGTTAGCAGATTTATGGACAGTGCACAACAGCATTATCAAGGATTTGAAAACAATGAAGTTAAGTAATCCTGAATCCATTATTACGCCAGATGACATAAGCTATGTTGAGTGTGCGTATCAATCAGCTCTTGAGCTTATTCAACCTATAAAAAACCTCGATGAACAGCATTCTGTCAATGATGAGGCTCAGGTTGAAGGAGTCACCCGTGTGCTTAATAATATGGGTATTCATCCTCACTCATTCTCTCAAATGCAACAAGATCTTCAAAGACTTGTCGCTGCCATCCAACCGCCAGCACTCACTTCTGCCATCGCACCTCAACCTCATTCGTCAAACGCTATCACCAGTCCTTACCACCACACCAACAGAACACCTCCGTTGCACCCGTATATAAACAACGAAGCACAACAAGGAGATACCTATTCTTCTCAGCATCACATGCCAAACTTCTACCCTACGCCACTGCTCTCATCTCGCTTCAATCATACTGCTCCTTCGCACTCTTCAATCCCACCTGCCACTTCAATCACGCATCCGACCTCAACATTCACACCGATGGCGCAAAATCATCTGCCGTATCCACCGTTATCTTCAAATGGAAATGCTCAACGTGCCTACTCGTCTATGCCTTTCCACCCGCCATATCCACAGCCCAATCAAGTTCATTCAACCGCATCGCATACACCAAGTGCAATCATACAATTTGCCCAGCTACCCAGACTATATCTGCCAAAATTCTCGGGAAGTTACACCGAATGGAAGTCATTTCATGACCTTTTTGAAACAATGGTTCATCTAAACCCATCCATCCCAAACGTTTTGAAATTGCATCACTAATTGGGGAAGCTGCAGGTATCATTAAGCATATGAATATTACAGGTAACAATTATGAGAGCACGTGGAATCTCTTAATTCAGCGATACCAAAACGAAAGAGTAATCATTGGTACCCACATTACTCGCATAGAAAACATGCCATTAATGAAAATTGAATCTTCTAGCGACATCAAAAACATGCTAGACAATACCGAAGAAACCATCAACTGTTTAGCAAACCTAGGTGAGCCAACAAATAGTTGGGGTGTATGGTTTATATACCACCTTGTCCAGAAGCTTGATCACGAATCTAGAAAATTATGAGAACAATCACTGGGATCATCTACTGCAATGCCTTCTTATGCCGACCTGCAGCGTTTTTTGGAATGTTGATTTCAGACGCTGGAAGCAATTGGAAACACTACATGTGCGAACGCAAACGCAAGTAAAGCTGACATTACACGCTTTACTGGATCAAAGATCTGAATCCTCATTTGTAACCAGTGCTGTATACCGTCAGTTTAAAATTCCATTGAAACAAACAAAGGTATCAATCTCCGGGCTAAATTCAGTTTATGCAGGAGTCGCAAATGGCATAGTCAGTCTTCAACTTGGCTCCAACACCAGTGTTCCATTTGAATTTGAAGTAATTGCCCTCGTTCTTGACAATATAACAGGACACATGCCT
>JAAAKO020029860.1:0-29534 GCA_010015015.2 Bolitophila cinerea
AAATATATATTTTTTTTATTAAATTAAATTCTGCCAGAAATTGGGTAGCAAATGTATTTTTATCAAAATTAGGCTTACAAAAAAATAAAGTTAAACATATTTACTGCCTCAATTCGAGGGGTAGAATAATATGAGCTAAGAAATTATAGACAACCTCTGAAAATATCAATACCGCCAATTTCATGAGAACATAGTGATAATTGCAGCGCTTATGTCATCTGTGGGTTGAGCGGTGGTGAGACGAGCGCTTTTGGCCACACACCCTCAATTCTAGTATAATTAAATAAACTTTTATCGGTTTTCCTGATAGATTTTATGAAGAATTATCTGTGAGATACATAAAACTCTGTAAAATCTAAGGCCTATTTTTATTATAATACCCTGTAAAAATGCACATTTTTCTATACTAGATTTCGTGCAGAATTACAATAAAATATAGTTAAAAATATTAACTATTAATATTAACTATTGAGGAGCACTATTATATGAGCTAATAAATTATTATTTTATTTAGAATTATCTGTGAAAAATATAAGACCTATCTTTATTAGTATGCCCTGTAAAAATGCAATTTCCATACTAGATTTCGTGCAGAATTGTCTAAACTTATCCTTCTTGTTTAATAGTTCATTTCTATACTAGATTTCATGCACACATTTATTGGGTTTTATATTTTTGATTTCACGAATCACGACATATTCCGTAGGTTTCAGACAAAATTGTCCAGAATTACGTGCCCTTATTGAGTTCGTTACTCTATTGCAAGCAATTTTTTTTATTAAAGGCAGGAAATTTTAAGGTTTTACTATATAAGATTACGCACACAAATTTCCAGACATAGTGGTCTAATAATAATTTTAGAATTAGTAAAAATCTGATGTCTTCCTGGGCCAAAATTACTTTGAAATTTAATATTTTATATTAAATATTGTGGGATTACAAAACATTAAAATAATAAAATATTTTCAGAAGAGTTTTTGGCAAAGGAAGAGAAGTAAAAAAATGTTCTTGTATTATTTTTATGTTTTCCTTGTTTTTTTTGATGGGTTTAGCTTTTTTTAAATCTTTTTTGCTGATTTTTAAATGGATTTTTAGTAGGTTGTTGGGCAGGAAAATATAGTAAAAATAATTTATAGCCCCAAATTAAAACAAAAAAAATTAGGAATTGATCAAACATTGGCTCTTGCTAGCAATTTATAAAAAATATTCAAAACTAAATGGGACAATAAGTTATTTGATTGGTTTTTTTTAAACATATTTATAAAATTGTTTTATAAAAAAAAATATTGTAGATTTTTGAAAATATTTAAGTTTAGGTAAAATGAAAAGATTAAATAGATTTTAAAATCGAGATTTGTTTAAATTTATTGGAATAAGAATTTAAGTCATTTTGGCAATTTTTCATTGAATATGTATTAATTATTAATTAAATGGTGATTCCGCTCAAACATGTATTTTAAATATGTTTAACCAATAGATTTACATAAATACACTTTTTATATAAAAACACAAAAATAATTAAAATAATAAAACTAAATATAATTGAATGCATTTGAGAGAGTTTACGATTTACTTCAGTTTTTTTTTTTTTACTATAATTCTTCATTACAATATTTGAAATTCATACAAAACAAACCAAAATGCCTGTACTATACAGAGTCAAGGCCTCTTTGTCAATTTCCTGTGTTCACATACAAAAATTTAACAATTTTATCGATTTTAGGATTTGATTGCCATGGCAATTCATTTAAAAAGTGATTTTTAAAATAATAAAATCGATAAAATTGATAAAAATATTTTGAATGTGAATTTAGCAGAATGTCTATACGCATTTACTATGGATACAATTAATATAATTTAATTCAAGCCCTTTCTTAGCGTCCATAAACCAGTACAAAAACAAAGAAAACATAAAAGAAACACTAAATACCACTCTAAAGAAAGCGGATCTGGAATCAAAAATCCACATCACATACATATCTTTAATTCTTTAGTACACATTTTAAGCTCCATTCCCTTCAAAGAAAGAATTGTTCAGACATTCATGCCGTATGCATCCTAAGTGTACTTCGTATCGTGTACTTGGCGTATAAAACCTCATATCAGGTTACATTGTATGCTGATCGACCGAGCACCGAGCGCCCGTGCGAGTGTGCGGTTACAGGTCGAGACTCGAGAAATGGTCAGTTGAAGATAACACACATGTACGAACACCGAGCACACTCTCGCACAACGGTTTGTAAAGTACCCGCGGGTCTGACTCTCTCTCTCTCTTTCTCTCTGTCTTCTTCTCGTCGGCGCACCAGAATTAAGATATTTCGGAATGTGCAAAGTGAATGGCAATGGTACTCAAGCATATACCATCTATATACATTCGATTGAAAGCGCGCTTTGATTGCTGGAGGCACATTCAGAATTGATGATCTTATTCTTTGGCGCAAGGAGTTATAGCAGTTTTTGGTGGTTATATATCCAGAGATATGTATACATGTACTGTTTTAATTGTTTGCTACGCGGCCGCGAGATATTTTGATGCGAGAAAGCGTGTATATATATACATTTTGTGTTTGTGTGCCCGGCGTGCTCGTTTCACTTGATTTTCAGTGTAGATAACATATAGTTTGTTCTGTATTTTTATAAATATATTTATATACAACAACATTCGCTTAGGATCATGCTGTGGGTCAATCGCAAAATACATGTATATGTACTTTGCGCGTTTTTCGGTTGGAAATCAATCAAAAAGGAGTTTATATATTTATATATAACTAATTTCTTCGACGATCTTGATGGAATAACCCGTTAAAAACAATACAACACAGATTGAAAATTACGACCGCTGCTTGCATTTGTATTTATATTTATATTTCCTTTTTTTTTAATCCG
The DNA here is from genome assembly GCA_010015015.2 of Bolitophila cinerea. NCBI lineage: Eukaryota > Metazoa > Arthropoda > Insecta > Diptera > Mycetophilidae > Bolitophila > Bolitophila cinerea. The sequence goes on from JAAAKO020029860.1 coordinate 2,887, forward strand.
TCCAAGGTCAATAATATATCAACCCATCGATGTGTGCACTGTAACACGCGTCGATGCCTATTTGATAAATATAATAATTTATTGGATTACAATATTTTATATACAGTACACGAGCGCAAATACAATGTATATAGTGTGTTGATGATGTTTTTTCCCACTCAACGCGGTCGCGCGCTGCACTTTACACCGTCCAGCGCATATATGCAAGCGAGAAATGCACTTGCAGCAATTTTATAGGAAACTTCAAAACAGTGCGTGTGTATGTGTGTGTGTGTGTGTGAGAGAGAGAGATATGAGATAAAGTTGTCGAGCTTTCCAACTCGTTGACGATTCTGAAAACACATATTTCTAAATATATGAATTTATGATTTTTTTTTGTGGAATAGAATGACTGCTATTCTGCCAGCTTTTTTCAAAGTCCCAAATTTAAAAAAAAAAATTATACCAACAGTTTTTTTTTTAGGAAACACAGTATTGTATTACATTGAATGATAACACACTATCAGCAAATTAAAATAATTAAAAACCTTTAATAATGGAAAATATTATGGAAAACTGCAGAATCACAATAAATCCGCATTGTCGCCATATATAATAATAATTAAATACAAATTAATTGAAAATACGCCCAGAGATTCTCTTCCATTCGCGTATACTCGGCGTATATATATATATAAAATATATTTTATACTATATTATCGGATATGTGAGAGTCACAAGTTCAATCCAATTATGAATGCAAAATTCAGCGGAATTAATTGATAACGCATGTGCACGTCGCGACGCAGCGCAGATTTTACGTAATCGAAATATATGTAATATAAGAAAGACCAGGCGCATACAATATGTGCATATATATATATGTATACTGTATATCGGTAGTATATATATGCATAACGAATAGATTAGAAAACGCATAATCTGAACAAGTTTCTATATGCAAAATAACTGTTTGAGTCTTGTGTGAGTGTGTGTGTGTGTGTGTCTGTATATATGTCCCATTTGAGCATCATGCGTGTTTACTAATTCATTTTAATCTATGGCCATTTAATATTATGCAGCAGCATCTTAGTTTATATATATATAATATGCTATATTTTATGCAAAATCAGCTTAATGAGGATTTTGCATTTTGTGTTTTGTAAATTGAAGGAATATTAACTATGTATGTGATAAGACGGTCGCTTTCGATATTTTGTTGTTGTTGTAAGTAATCAAGCGCGTAAATAAATTAGTTGGCGATAATTCGAAAATCGCAGACACACACACACACAAACACACACACACGTGTGTGTGATGTAATTTGCTAATTTTGCAATAATATGCATACAAACTAATGTTTATCTGCAAGCGAATGCATCTGTGTGCACTATATTGCATTTTATGTGTGCACTCTCGCCGGTCAGACGACAACACAAAGGAAATGCGGATTAAAATGTGGATCATTGCAGCGGCAGCTTTAATACGCGTGATTGCACCGTGTTCGTGTATAATTGTTAATAGTAGTTGTTGTTGACTATAAACTTGTGCGGAAAGATTGCGAGCAGTGATAAGAAACGATTAAAATATGTTTCAAATTTAAATTGTAGAGCAATTATATTTTTTAGATTATTTTAATCGCTTTTTTGTCGTATTCCAAAAAGAATATTATTACTTTTTTATTATAGTTTTAAAATTTAAACCGAATACAAATTTCAAGGCATCTATCTATACTTATGCTAAATGGACGCCCCCTCCCACTTTGTAGTGTGTGTGTGTGTGTGTGCATCAGTGCAATGATTTCATCCGTGTGCATATAATATTTAATATATTCCTCAAAAAAAAAGAACGTCGTAAATTGGCAGCATAAACGTTTACCATAAAGTGTGGAGGAAACATAAAAACGAGAAAGTCATAAAAATAAAAACCGCTAAAATGCAAGGTTTTTGTTGTTGTTGATTAGATTTTATATCTGTGACACAGATTTGAGATGCGCGCGCTGTCGCATAAATCACTTGCATACGTTTATTGTTGTATTTGCCGGGTGAAAGGATATATGAATATACTATATTTTATTATTGTTCATTTTGGAAATATTTTTATTTATAGAAGTTGCTTTTTGTCAACGTGATTATTAAATCATATTTTATACCGCGTCCTGTTTTATGTTGTGTTTAGGATTTTTTGTTGGGCAAATAATCCCAATTAAAAGCTTTTCAAAGGAAGAAAGAAATAGTGCAAAAACTATCGACTGAGGGAAGCATACGGTTTAGCGATTTCATTTAAAACCGTACGTCCAAATCTAAAAGCGAATATCTTTTTTTTGAAATTACACTTTTTGTACTTTTTAGTGATTCATTAAAGGTTCTCTGCACTTTTTCGTGAAACTTTAATTTTATTTTAATTATTTTATAATGATCACAACTAAAGAAGTCTCATTAAGTAAGCCGGCGTCTTTCCAGGTAGAAGTGGGTAAAGAATTTCCATTTTTAATAGAAATTGATAGATTTTTTTAAAAATAAGGATACAAATTGAACATAATTTTGCAATATATTTAATTTAATTCAAAGCATACAAAAAATGAGAAACTATAGAATTTATTATTTAGATTATACATAAATGTGTTTTAAAAATATATAAATTTTATTAAGCCATTCTTTTTAAGACATATTTGTTCATATTTTACCCATTAGAGCATATTTTGGCATATTTGGTAATCTTTGCCTTTAATAGGTCATATTTTGTCTGTTTTAGGGATTATTAAATTTTTCATTGATTATGTGCAACATACAAATATTTTGGGCGCAATAGATTTTTAAAAGGCACTTAATTTATTACAAGGTACATTTTTTTCAATAATATGTAGATTTTTTAAATTAATAGTTTTTTAAAAGTACGATTTAATTTTTTTGGGCACATTTTGCCATTTTTATGTCATATTTTAAGCGTTTAAAAAAGTTTTTACGGAATATTTTTGATTGCCCTAATTTGTGTTATTGTATTTTCTAGGGCATATTATGCTGTTTTGAGGGCATATTTTGCCATTTTAAGGGCATATTTTATTATATTTTCTACAGCATATTTTTCCGTTTTGAAGTCATATTTTGTCATTTTGTGGGCATATTTTGACATTTTCAGGACATATTTTATGCGTTTAAAATAGTTTTTAGGGCTCATTTTTGGTTGCCATAATTTGCAATATTATATTTTTAGGGCATATGTTGCCGTTTTGAGGGCATATTTTGTAATATTTTAAGCGCTTAAACACTTTTTAAAACATATTTTTGGTTTCCATAATTTATAATATTATATTTTTAGGCCAAATTTTGCCGTTTTTTTTGGGCATATTTTGTCAATTTAAGGGCATATTTAAAGTTTTACGTGCATATTTTGTCAATTTTAGGCATATTTTTGGTTGCCATTATTTTATTTACTTTAGGGCATATTATGCCGTTTTGAGGGCATATTTTGCCATTTTTAGGGCATATTTTGAAGTTTTTTGTCAGTTTTTTTATATTTTTTTGTAATTTTTAGGACATATTTTAAGCGTTTAAAACAGTTTGTAGGGCATATTTTTGGTTGCTCTAATTTGCAATATTATATTTTCTAGGGCATATTTTGCCGTTTTGAGGACCTTTTTTTCATTTTGAGGGCATATTTTGAAGTTTTACGTGCATATTTCATTTCATTTTTATGTTATTATTTAAGCGTTTAAAACCGTTTTAGGGCATATTTTTGGTTGCCATAATTTGCAATATTATATTTTTTATATTTTTAAATTTAACTCAAATAATTAATTTAATTCTATAATTAGGTTTTTTTCTAAAAAAAAAATGTTTGTGCTAGTTGAATAAGGAATATTACGATATTCTTCCAGGGCTCTTCCTTTGTTAAGATTAGAAAGTTTAAAAATGTTAAATGTATTTGTAAAAGTCTCTTTAATTTTGTCATTTATGCAAATTGGCTAGTAAAAGACGAATGACTACAGAAATATTTTCAAATAACTAGACATTCAGTATATAAACGAAGGCAAATATCAAAAATTAGGGCTTTTAGAACTTTAATATTTAAACTAATTTAACTAATTTCAACAAATTTTCAAAAAATAATTAAACCGAAGGCCATCTATGGATATTTTAATGTACATTTCGTAAATCAATAAAAAAAAAATATCTGAAAGATACTATAACCGAAACAGGCAATCATCCATATATTCAATTTGGACCATATTGACACTCATATTACTGGTACATTATGTAGCCTTCACTTCCATGTCCAAGCATTAACAAAATCAGTCCTTTCAAAAAAACTATGCATTTTATTAATTCCAATCTACGAGTATAAAAAACTAATTTTAATACCAGCTCAATAAATAATCTTCAAGAAGAATGAAATCCTACACACAACTTTGCGAATATCCATTTTCTATTAGATTATCACTGCTGATACGATATTAAACTATATTATATATTTATACATTATTATACTACTTATAGTTAGTTATATACATAATGAATATATGTTATATATGGCATGGATATATGCACATAATTTAACATGGGAAATACCAATGACTATCAGCAAAACGACACTCACTCTTTCTCTCACTCTCTCTCGTACACACAGAAACACATCGACTTGCTCAAAAGCGGATTACAAACAATATTATAATACTCGCGAACGCGAAATCCGATTAGCGATAGGTATAACAGCTTGTTTTGCATGCGATCATGTCGCGCTGGGCTGCATCACATCGTTCACAGCGAACTCACTCATAAATTATGCATTATATAATATAACATAAAAATGCATATATATGCATCATTATATATATTATGCAGAATGCATATTAGAAAGAAATTAAAAAAAAACTTTACAACTCACGTTAAACGTGTGCCGCGTGCGGCGTGCGGTATAGGTCATAAATATATAACCACCGCAAACTCTAGCATTTATATAGCGTCGAGGAATATTATTATATTATGTTATATATTTATATGCACATTTTAGAAAGTGTATATAGTCCTTAGAATTCAAAAACAGTAAAACAATATTTATTTTTTCACAAAATTCGAATTGTTATCCATATTTCATTGTTCTAATTGCATTCTGTGGTTAGTTAATGTTCTCAGGGAAATTCAAACTTTAATTTGGCGGCAGCTGATTAAACCGAGACCAATTAGCGCTGAAAAGTGCGAGCAACTCACCGGATTTTGATGCGTACATATACATACACATGTATATTATGTTTATTATGCGTTCTGCACACACACACGCATACAAACTACATACGCCAAACGCAGATTAGCATAAAACGGAAGGAAGTGACCGAAATTGCGTATACATAATATTTTATATTATCTAAAGTGTGATATAATATAGCAAACCATTGCTTATACGGCATAAAAGTGACTCAATCAATCTTATAATAGCTTGAATTTATTAAACAAAATATTAAATTGTATAATTGTTTGTTTTTTGTACCTGCACAAGGTTCAGCGTGCGCCCGCCGGCTTCACCGTTTGTTTGTATACACAAATTTATATATGTATTATTATACAACCTCGCTAAGGTTCACAAGCGCGTACTCCAGCAAAGAAATGGCTCAACGTCTCTCACACTCTGTTTGCATTATATTATCATATTTATATGCATTGTATGCGCATGAGAGCAAATATACAATAATACACAACTGTAATGCAGTTTAACTAATGGTATTTATATACATTTGTACCTATATGTACAAATACACACACATACACAGATATTCTCGAATCTCTTTGCAAAATGTGACTTATAAAAGTCAAGATGCTTGTAATATGGCCGGCCGGGGCCAAAAAACTCTGCGAGCATACGGCCGACCGGCGCGGCGGTGGGCAACCGGTTTTTTTCGTTGGTTCAGGAAATAGTCGTAAATCTCAAGATCACGCTTGTGTGAACCTGAACTGAACGTACATATGCAATATATATTATATAAGAATTGATACAGTTTATAAGAACTTATTTACAGGTACATAAATGAGCGTTCCTTTTATAACTGGAGCAATCGCAATATTTTGTGGAATTTATTATTCACACATAGGTATTTGTATGAATGCATTTTATTGGTAAATTTTTATTTTTTGTATAGTAATTTTTTTTCTTATATGATTATTTTTTATGATTTATAAATTTAAAGTATAATTTTCTTTTCAATTTATAGTTTAAATTTTTTTTCAAAATTAAATTAAAAAAATTAAATAAAAAAACTTTTTATTTGTTTTTTTTTTAATTTTTAGTAAAAATAATTAATTTAGTAATTTTTTGCCGTTTTTTGCCATTTAATAATTATTTGTTTATTAAAAAAATATTATTTTTAAATTTAATAATTTCTATTTTAATTTTTAATTTTAATTCTATTAAGTTTTACATAGGAACCACATTTGTTAGTCAAAATCAATCCTTCTGGAAACCATAAAATATCAACTTATCTTCGTAATGGCAAAATCGGTATCGGCGAAACTGGGTAAGATGTTTTTCTTGATTAAATATCTATTTAACGCAATTAACCGTTTTGTGCTATTATTAAGCAGTAATTGTTTTTTTTAACCATTTTCCAGTTAATCAGCAATATCCCAAGGTACATTTAAGCTGTATCTGACCAAGGGAAATAAGAATTATTCAGCTTTAAGCTGTAATAGAGCTGAAAAATGCCTTATTTGGCAGACTATTTAGGCCAAACCTTTTTTAGGTCGGTTGGCTAAATAAGGAACTAAAAAAAGCCTATTCAACCAAATTATTAAACCTTTTTTTAGGTTGAGATTATTCAGGTGGATTGGACTAATAATGTACAGAATATGAGCTGAACAACATTTTCAACCTTTATTCAGGTTAAGTGGTTTTAAGGTGGCCATAAGTTATTTGAATCAGAGTTTTTTCAGCTAAATTATTCAGCCCTTATTCAGGTTTAGTTTATTCAGGTGGATTGGCCTAATAAGGTACTGAATAAGACCTTTTTCAGGCTTATTTTTCAACCTTTATTTAGGTGGTTTGGCTTTATAAGGTATACCGAATAAGAGCTTTTTCAGCTAATTTAGTCAGCCCTTATTTAGGTTTAGTTTATTCAGGTGGATTGCCATAATATGTTCCTAAATAAGAGCTGTTTCCAACCAAATTATTAAACGAGTTATTACTAAATAGCATGTATAATACTAGCTTAATCAGGTCTTATACAGCTTTAAAATAAAAACAGAGTATATATAAATATATTTTGGCTTACTCAGTGTATAGAACTAGAATAGACGAATGGTAACCAAAAAAATATGTAAGTATTTGATTTTTTCAATAGTATTTGAAATATTTAATAAAAGTATTATTTTTTCATTCATTTTCAAAATATATTCAGACGAGAATTGTTTTTTATCGTCAAGAACGAAAATTGAAAGAATCGAAAGAAACCTTCCGAGGAATTTGAAAATTCTGATATGACTTTTTTCCCACCGTAATAACATCTCTGTGTATGATCTTTAAAAGCCACGTAGCCATTTTACATTTTAAATAACATTAAATAAATGACATATTGTAAATATAAATCGGCCCAGAAAATTTGAGGATCCTGCATTCTAGGCTCAATTGGATACTGTTGATACTCAATCGCAACAAAGGCTGGCCAAGCAATTGTGTGTTACCCAACTAGCAATATCCTGCGCCTAAATGCCATGGGAAAGGTTCAAAAGATCGGAAAATGGGTGCCGCACGAATTGAACGGTATAGACAGATGAAGCGACGCCAAAACGCTTGTAAAATTTTGTTCGTCAGACCAAAGTTGAAAGTCATTTCTGCATCGGATTGCGACTGGCGGTGAAAAGTGGATATATTTTGGGTATCACGCCAGAAATCGTGGGTTGATGGTTGGGCCATCAACAGCTTCTCCAAGACCAAACGGAAAACGATGCTGTCGTATGCTGTGATCAGCAGGGCATAATCTATACTAAAGGCTATTTAAACCTGGTGAAACTGATAATGCTCATCATTACCAGCAACAGATCAGACTACACTGTGCTCTTCGTGACAAAATGTCGCATTATCAGCAAAGACCTGATTTCGTCGATGAGCCCCGCGCTCGTTGAGCAGCACTTCGATTCTTCCAGGTACACAAAAGAATCTTTAAAAGGATTTTGAAGCCATTTTGTAATATAGCCTCTAGTGGATTGCCTGCGGCGAGATACCATCAAGTTAGATATTTTTGCCATTTTTTCGTTCTCGAGAAATCGGAGAATTATTTAGTTCATTCTCAAGAATTCTCGAGAATTTTTATAATAGATAAAGCGAGCTTTTTATATTAATTGAATATCATTTTAGGTTTTGGGGCAGGGAGCAAGAACCCAAAATCTCGTACCCTTAAATTGCTTAAATCTTGCATTTTTTTTGGATTGGACGCTTGTTTTTTAACTTCAATTGAATTCTACAATCAAATTAAATTTAAATTTTTAATTTTTTTTTTATTTTAATAAACTCCAGACACATTTTTCTTTCCAATCTCAAAAAGAAGAAAATTCATGCGCTGCCTGCAAAAGCTTTCGAACAAGCGCACTGCGCGCACTTTAATTAGAAACCTTACAATGTTGGTGGTCAAATGGAGTGCGCACGCGCAAGTTCGCCGCCCAATAATCCGTAACTATAGCACGCAAATTCAAGATTTATTGAAGCGCGCCCGATTGCACACACACACACACTCCCATAAATAACAGACATAAATAAATATACCTTGGGCAGAATCGGTAACCGTGCATAATACAAGAGCAAAACTCTTCCTGAATCATGTAATTACATACGATACTGGAACATGTACTCGTATATGTATATGTATAGAATTCAGATAGCCAGTGTATATATGCATTCATTATTAATATATTCGCCAAAGAGAAAGACAGCAAAGACGTGCGGACCATCAAATCGCAAATCAAAATGCGCTCGGTGATCCGCATGCGATCAATGCACTTATTTTAATACACATACAAGTATAATGTGCATTTCGTTGGCATATACTATACTTTAAACGTCATTATTCTGGAACAAGATACCATACGTTTTTCTTCCATCCATTCGCTGGTGGTTTTCGGTGATGCAGAGATGCACCAGCCTCCTCCGCCTCACCGCCTCACGTCGAACAAGTGTAAACACACACACACACACTCCAAAAAGACTCACCAATTTTGACAGCACATTAAAATTAATTGCACGTGTTAACTACACCATAATTTATTGCGTGCGCTTAAAAGGACGTTGATTGCCTTTCAAGTATATATATATATGTACTATATAATCGTGTATACGTGTTTGATCTTGTGTGAGCTTGTGTTCCTTCATGTTCGTGTGAGAGTGGACCTTTCATTTCTCAGAAGATCATGCGTGAAACGCCAAATAATTGCGCGCATACAATATACATATATTATTATGTGCATATATTGAAATATATATATATATATATTTTTTTTTGCACACAATAAAATTGCTATAATATGCGGTGCAGCCAAAAAGTAATGCGCGCACAACTTGAAAAGAAACCGATGAAAAATGCACTCGCTGCATCGCGCGCTGTGCAAAATGCACTGCATGCGCTTATACGCGCATATGCGCTAATGCACAAAAGAAAAATCGTTAAATTGGGCTGTTCCGAGTCCAGTCTTTTCGTGTGTGTGTGTGTGTAAATTAATTTCGTTTGGTGTGTTCCTGAAAAATGCGCGCGCGTGAATATAACAACAAGTCGATTAGTGGTATGCGCGCGCTCGCGCATGCGCTTATAGTGTCCACTTTAAATGGGTTTTTAATGGGTTTGGAAAATATACATACTGACGGTACTCCACAGTGTACATTTATCCAGCAAACAGCAAATTAAATTACATACACAGCGGAATAGTATGTATATATATATAAATATAAATGCGTCGGGTACTGCTTTTTTAATGTATATATAAATAATATATACAATATTCAGTACGTATGTAATTTGTTTGATGATGCACTTTGTGGTGAGGCCGTGACCAAGCAAACATAATAAAAATCGAACGTATGTAATAATAATATAATAAGCGTTGTGCGCGCGGTCGCGGCGGCGCGGCATTGTCAGACGGAAGGCCCACGACATTTTATGGCTTTTTAAGCGATTTGAGAAAGCTCTGCACCGGCACGAGTCAAGCAGGCGCAGAAAAACGCGTTTATTGGTTTCGGCTATCAAATTTTTATAATAAGCCAAAAAATATTTTGATATACCTAACGGGAGTTATTAAATTTGGGATGTAAATAAATTATGTATATAAAAAATATTATGTCCAAAATATTAAACAAAATGTGTGCCTGAGATTGGCATGAGATTCTGTGGAATTTCAAAAGTGCATAAATAAAATAAAGTGCACTTAATAATAACAAAAAGTTGCATACAAAAAAATGGGTGGTGTTACTTTTGAGGCAAGGACAGATGCAGCAAAGACATTTGCGACAACGACAAATAGGGCTAAGATAAATGATTCTAAGACAGATGTGACAAATGAGGCAAACATTTTAGACATTTGCGGTACTTTTATTTCAGGCACATGACAAATGAGGCACATGACAAATGAGGCAAGGCCATTTGGAAAATGAGACACATGACAAATGCGGCACGGACAAGTACGGCACATTGTCAGGACAATTGCGGCACATTTATTTTATGTACATCGCATTTTGATTACTATATAAAGTGCCGCATTTGTCCAGTCAAATGCGGCACTTTTGTTCTATGTGCATCGCATGCAAATTTCTATATTAAAAAGTTACGCATTTGTCCGGACAAATGCAACACTTTTTATATAGTAATTTAAATGCGATGTACATGAAATAAAAGTGACGCATTTGTCCTATGCCGCAAATATACTGTGCCGCGCATTTGACAAAATAGCCGTGCCGCATTTGTCTATGCCTCAAAAGTTCACCTCCTCAAAAAATGTAGTCTGCTACAAACGCATTGACTTCGAGTTCTGTACTGATCCGATCGGAATCGTAGAAATACGAATTGGGTCAATTTTAAGAACCTCGCATCTCTGATTGAGCAGTCGAATGGAATTTCCACACGGACTTAATTGATTGTCTTGAGATGGCTGTGACTTCCGTAAGTCCTTTGAATCAACCTGCCCTCCCCGAGATATATAAACACAACGAACCCTTGTCAATGGTGGTCTTTAAAAAATTATCTATAGAAATAGACACTCCGGAAACTGGTCAGATTTTTTTTACCAAGACTGCGGCAGTGTAGGATGACTGGAAACGTTTTCCGCACAACATAAAGAACCTATTAAGGAGCTTTAAAGACGGCAAAACGAGCCTCTTGGATGTATTTCTGCAAAGAAATCGAGGGAATTCAACAAACGTCGAGGCTTCATTCGACCCTTCCGAGGGTCGCCGACGTTATAAATGCTGTTATGTAGAACAGCTTGCTGGGCTTTTGGTTATATACCGGACACCTGGAGGAAAGTTCGTGTAGCGTTCATACTTGAACCAGGTCAGTTTAACTATGTAACCACCAAGTTGACCGTGGTACGACCTCATTCTTCCTTAAGTCTTTTGAACGTATTATGGATAGATTAATTAGGGATGAGATCTTATATTATCCCTTGCACGGCAATCAACATGCCTACCAAACTGGTGGATCAGCTGAACGACGAGGACAGGACGAGAACATAAAATGCCCTGGACGACAAGGAAATAGCTCTCAGAACATTCCTTGATATCGAGGGAGCGTTTAACCACGTCGCCTTCGATGATGTCCAGAGGGCTTTGTGCTGCCTATTGCCTTAGTCCCACAATCACAAGATGGATGGATTAGGCACAGAATTTTACATTTGGATACTGGAGCTAGAACCGGTAAAGTCTTGGAAAACTTCATCGTCATTTTGGAGATGTTGGAAGGTTTTTGGTAACTTTCGGGGGCTGTCACCCAAAGGTTTTACTATGCCATAATTATACCTGTCGCATCAGACGCCTCCATTGTGTGGTGGCAGAGAGCGAGGAAATTGTTGGCCATACGGCAATTAGAGAAATTTCAACGAGTGGTTTGCATTGACATATCAAGATTCATGAGAACCAGTCCCACATTTGCTTTAGAAATCTACACTCCCTTCGCTAGATAGGAGGGTTTGGTATACCGACGGTTCTCTAAAAGAGGGATGATTTGGAGTTGGAATTCACTACTTTAACCTCTCCACTGAAGAAATGGCCGTCTCTCTAAGTGGATATGTTTCTATTTTGAAGCAGAGGTATATAAGCCATCCTAGCATGCGCTCAAGTGATTCTGCGAGAGGGTAAAGGAGATGCGCTTGTCTGTATTTGCTCTGATAGTCAAGCGGACCTGAAATCACAGAGCGCTTCCAGATTGACTTCCAGATTAGTGGTTAGCTGTTGGCATGTGCTACAAAAACTATCTGTAAGGTCTCCTTTAAGCCTGATTTAGGTTCCTGGTCACGCAGAAATCCCTCTTCGCCAGAACTGATAGTGAATCGCGCTTTTCTGGACCAGAACCGGCCATCGTTTCATTACTTTGAAAAATGTGGGTGAAAGACATGAAGAGCAGAAGCCAGCTAACACATTGGGTCTCCAAAAACAGGTGCGAGACATCGAAAATGTTTCTGAGGAGTAACTAAATCGGCGCATCATTTAAAACGTAAAGAGATCGGTTCGATATGCGTTATCCTCAGATAGCCTACAATATACCTATTGGCTCGCTCCTCTTAGCTTTTAGTAAAATGGCAAAGTTCGTCAAGAGATCGGGTAGGTTCCCGGATGTCGACCAACTCTAACATACGGCTTATAGAACAATAGGCCCACTCAGGCCCTTTCACATCATCCGCATTTATTTCATTTATTTGTAAATACATTCATACATTTTTAGCACACATTTTTGGTACATTTTTTTTGGTTTAAAAGGATAACATTCGTCGCGGCTTATAAAACTACTCAATATTTTTTTTAAAGAATGTGTATTCTTTATAAATAGCACAAAGTATTTTTACAACAATAAAAAAAAACATAAAAAATATGTACCCACTTTTTCGGGATACCTTTAAACGAGCGAATGCTAAGCAGACCCCGCTTGCGCAATTGTTTTGATAGTCGTAAATTGTCCCAAATCCATAACAACGTATAAAATAGTTATACAAAGAACATGTGCACATTGATTACAACAATTTCAAATCTACTAAACGCTCAAATTCCCCGAGCGGCGGGTGACTTGGTCCCGGAACATTAGATTGATTCCCTTTTAAATCTATTTTGAAAGGATACGCGGCGGCGGCGTGTGAATTCAATCGACCGAATCCAACGCCTCAACGACGATCTTTACGATCTGGCGGGCATGCTGGTGTGCAACATAAAAGCTAAAGCGCATAATTTATGGGCTATATGCAGGTATATTTATATATATATAGAGAATATATACACATGCAGTATAAATGCATTCACGTTAAAACGCATTGCGTGTAGATTGCAGCACCCTCTCCAAAGGACTCACAAACACACTCACGTAACCCCTAAGTTGGGTTATTAAATTGAAAATGATAAAACCTGTCCGACGGACGCGTCGCTTAATGCTTTACCAATCTGAATGCCGAATCTCTTTGGCCCAATCCATTATAAACATTATTTTGAATCTTTCTCTGTTTTGTATTTACTCAGGCAATAACACAGAAAATACCGGTGGTATATATATATTTATATATATATAAATATAATACCGGCCGGTTGCGTGTTTACAAAAACACTCGTATATAAATAAATATATATGCAGTATATATGTATATATGCCTGAGAACAGCATAATTGTATGTGTATGCAATGTACCTGCGCTCGCTGCCGCGCTTGACTGCTTGGCGTTTAATAAACAAAAACCAATCTTTTTGAAGGTTATTCACCTGTTGCGCTGTCCGCGCGAGCGCGTCTTACATATATACATACACACAAGCGTGGATGAACATAAGGTATTTTGAGTTGTTCCATCGTAAGCATTCTGTATTCTGTATATATATACAGCATCTCATGCCTCACACACTTGAAATACATATATATAATATATTATATAATATACTATACATAACAAGCCAACCGAAAATATATTAAAACAAATCTACACGGAAAAGTGCTCGAAACAACAACAACAACATCTACAAACATAACATAAACAATTCCGCGGTATGTGTTAAATATACTGTACCTATATATAGTGCATTATATATATATCTATATATATATATACATTTACATAATTATTTTATGTATGATATCGAATGTTATTCTTATTATATATACAATTTCGGAGATGGTCGAGGGTCCAGTAAAATCGTAATAATTACCCATTTGTATGCGGGCGCTCCCGCTCGATTGCTTCCCGCGGGAATTGATGGGTATTGGAGAAGACAAGCTGAAGCCAGGGTTATTTTTTTTAATTTGGATTTTACAAAAATATTCATCGGCGTTAATTAGTTGTCATTTAAATTTAAAAATAATAATAAGCATACATATTTATATTCGTTTTCATTTTCGAGAGAAAGAGATATTATAATGGTATAATTTAAATAAATGTCATTTATCAATGTGCATTCAGGAGGAAAATGCGATAATGCACGCGAGAATGTTTATTTTTAAATTGGGACTACATTGAACATTCAAAAAGTTTTGGGAGCAGAGGTGGAATTTAAAGATGCTTTTGCAAGACATATCCTAAAACCTGAACATCATCACTTTTGTTTTCAATTATATTTGCTAATTATAAAGCTTATCAAAATTCAGACAATTTCTGATCATCAAATTCTGTAAAAAAAACAGCAAAGACATTAATTCAAAGGTTTTTAAATTCACCTTTGAAATAAAGAAATACTTAAATATTGTATCTTTGATTTTTGATAGAGATTGTTTTAGAGAATGGATCTGTTGGGCCTAATACCGCGTTGCAACGTAAAACTTCTAAATTAATATCTCCCTGATGGGTATGGCAAATTTGAGACCATTTCAAAGTGCCTATATGAGTACAAAATAGTTTTTAAAAACATGTTTTCAAGTATAAACTCACAAAGGGCTCACAATCAATGGTCGAGAAGGTGATTGAACACAGCTTTTAAAAGGTGGTCTGTGAGTCCCATGGCTTTTTTTTAAAAAAAGAGTAATTTTAAATATTCTCAAAAATCAATGCTGCGAAGCTGACGATATACTATGTTTTGCTTTTCCGTTTTTTTCTGGATATCAGGTAAAGCTTAAGAGTTAGTTGAGATTGATAATGGCTGCAAAATAACTCAATATATGACTGTTTGACCATAGCAAATGATATTAAAAAAAATGAATTGAATGCTGAGAAAAGAAAAAGATACAGAATGTATTTCAGCTCATCACTAACATATTTTTTAAGTTAATCACTACGAAAAAGCTATAGTTTCAACGAAATCTAGACGGTCAATCCGCGTGAGATTTGCCAACATTTGCCATTTGATAATGTGGGTTCGTTATAAGGTTTTGGTTAAAAAATCTTCAAAAGTTATATTCCTGCATTTCAATTCGAAAATATGTCATGACTCTATATGAAAAACTCAATAGGAAGTTTATAATAAAGAATTAAACTTTAGGGCTTTATCAATCTTCATATATACGAGATAAGAATTTCTGCCAAATTAGGAGAACTGTCTGTCATGCCTTATTTCAACGAATTGCCAAATTATCAATAATAACGACAATATTATTATAAATATCAAGAATTTATGATAATATAATAATATAAATAATATAAATACAATAATATTAATAGTATTGTATTAAAAATAAATCAATTGATATCCTAATACAGAAAATAATAATGATAATAATAATAAAAAAGTAAAAAAAAATCGGTAATATCGGTAATATATTCTCGCGTATACTCATTGATTGATGCTAATTTTGTAAAGTTGTTCAGCACAAATATAGCACTTTTTAGGCAAGCACTATATACTTTAAAAAAATAACTTACTACAACTGGTGTCGTATATAATCTCTTGCGTTTATATTTGCAAGTATTCTTATTATGCGATAATATCCGTAATCTACTACCTAATATCTACAATATATTAAGAATATCTTAAAAATATAATTAATATTCTAAGTATTACCAAAATACATAAGAATATTATAAAAATATCGAGAATATTAAAAAAAAATATGGTAATATGAAAAAAATATATAATATATTACAAAATAATATATTATGTTATACACATTTTTACATAGTTAAATGGACTGACTTGGTTCCTGCTTCCAGGCACAATACAGATAATATCAATAACAAGCCAGTGTTTGGTAGTTTTTCTGTTTAAAATATTTTTATGCAATCGGAAAATACTTGAATATTGCAATCGAATAATAACAAAAAAAATCTGGATAAAATATAGTTTATTCGGCCAGAAAGGTACTATAAAAATCATTCTTACAACGACAAAAAACATAAATAAATAAACAATACATAAATCAACCACATTCGCATACCTCGCTACTATAAGTGTTATATACACAAATAAAAAACACTAATAAATAAATGCATTGCGTGTGTGCACTCGTATATCAAAACTTTTATGGGCACACGCATTTAGTTTTGCACAAGATGTCAGATTTGTATTTTACAAATTACGTGCATATATATTTAGTATATAACGACATAAAGGTAGGCACGCCATTCAATTTGTATATTGCATGTAAATACAACGTGCGTATGTATATGTAACATATATGGCCAATGCATTCGAATGCATATAATATAAAACATATAAACATTAAATATTATGTGAATGTAAACGATGATGAATATATATGTAAATATGATAATAAACTCACAATCTTTGCGCGCGGCGTTAAGTCAAGTTCAGGGACACTTATATATTTTCGAATTTGCGATTGTGCTCCAACGCGTTGCTCCGCGCCGCGCCGCATCGCACCGTACCGCACACGCTCACGCGAGCGCAAATGAATATATATATAAATATCGCCAGATATTCGCGATAAATTAAGCATCTTGATGGAAATCGAGCGTGGCTCCACAAAGAAGTTAAATTTATAGCAAAGAAAAGCCAGTTATTGCATATATTGTATATATATACATATACTTCAAACTTGAAGATTGTTCATTCAACCGCATATAAGATTTGCGTGCGTTATATCGCTCACTCGGGCTTAGAATCATGATTCGAGATTCTAGGCACTTTTGTATATATACTTCAATTAAAAGACCAAAACCTAAAACCTGAATTCTAAAGCCTAATAAGTGCTTTTCTGCCACTGCAAGCAGGCGAGCGCGCACTCTCCAAGAATATGTATTGTATTATTATTCTCATCAAATATATATATATATATAAACAGATACTTCACATGTAAATTGTGCTCGGGCACAATTCTAGTACCAAACACAGTACACACACCGACAGACAATTCCGAATCGTGAAACCTAATTAGCAAAAGTTTAATGAATGACTTAAATCCGCTTGTTATATACAATCCTATGCGAGTATATATATAGTATAATATAAAAATGCAACAGAGTGCATTCAAAGGCAGTCTCATGCGGCAACGATTATCTGAGCAATTAATGTATTATTAGTCGAGACCCAAAGACAATACAACCTACAACACTGAAAACGTGAGTTTGTGTATCCGCGTTTTATACACATATATATGCACATATATATACACATATTATATTGTCTGGGATTTTTCGCAAAGGTTGCACACACACACACACAAACACAGAAACACTTCTTGCAGAGAACATATAGGAAAATATGGTATAATATGCTAGCTTAACTATGCGCGACGTGAGACAACGCCTTTGCAATGCAAGCGCACAGCTTAGAACTCTGCATCCTGCATATATGCATTCTATATACTTCAATATAAACATATATATGTTTAGAGATCGGAGCCGCCGTTTTTAAGCCGCCGGCCGACGACTAAATCGGAATTCAAAACAACATAAATTTGAAACATACTTGTAAAACAAGATAATATGAAAAAAAACACTTGAATATTTTTTTATCAAAAAAACTCAAAAAAACTTTTGATATGGCAGCACTGTATAACGAAAATGGCGCCAAAAATTATTCGGCTGAAATTTTGATTGATTTTTTGATAGGAAAGTTATTCCTAAGTTAACCTCTTTTTCAAAAAAGTCAATGTCAGCGGATACAAATATATTAAAAAAAAAACTTAGATACTATCCGAGAGCAAATTACTTGGAATAATTATGTACACCGTATTTATAATATTATTATTATTTAAAATATTTAATATATTTCCTATTATAAATTATAATACTAAAAATATTTATTCTATATTTTTAATATTCTCATAAGTAATAATAGTATTCTTGATATTTTAAAATAATAATAAATTATTTTAAATTAATTGTATATATTTTCAATATGTTCAATATTATTGAAAAATATTTCATATATTTTATTATGCATATTATTGAGTATTCAGAATTATTTTCAGTATTCGTATATCGTATTCGCGTATTCGCAAATATTTTACAAAAATTATAAGTGGAATTTTTGCGCTCGTTATTTGGACCCGGAAAATCGAGGAAAAAACCATAATTTACATTACAATTATTGTTCAACTAAAATAAAAACAGGCAACCTCACGTTACTTTGACTTATTTTAATTTTAAGGTATTTGTACAATTTTGCGAATAATAAAATATTATTTTTAATGAAAACTATCAAGAATATCAAAAATTTGTAAGTTAATTATGTTCACTGATAATTTTCTTAGATATTTTTGATATTCTTAATATATTTTTTATTATAAAAAATAACATTTTAATATTCGCAAACCAAAAAGATCGTTTTATTTGTGAAAATATTTTCGATATTATTAATATTTCCTATAATATTCGTGGTATTATAAATATTTATGAACAATATTATGAATATTTGCGAATATTCTATACTACTATACTATTAGTCAAAGTCAAAGTCCTGGCTAGCCGCTGCCGAGTAAATATGATCGGCTCCTCACACTTGTTCATTCGTATTCTATATGATTATATAAATATATGTATACAAATCTCTAAGTGTGTTATTTTTATATAGTAATCCTCGCCTCTGCGTTCGAAATGCATTTCATAGGTAGGTCTATATCTCCCCGACCAAAGTGCGGAATGTCAATTGTCTGTTATTATACCGTTAGAAGGTATATTTATACATACATAACATATATACAGATATTGTGTATTCGCAAGGTATATATACTTATATATATATATATATATATAAACACACAGACACATTCAATGCATATATATGCAGTAAATAGTAATGCTAGGTTAATTGTTATTTAATTTTTGTGCAATTACCGTAATGACTTAACTATTGGGTGGCTTTCACGTGGTTACTGTTTATAAATTAATTTTCGGTGCAGCAAATTATAAGTGTGCAATTATTTATATTTATACATATATTTATATATAATATGTATATATATATATGTATATGTATATATATTTATATGTATATATCCAAGTAATATATTGTATAAGCGTATTTTACCTTTACACATGCATTGGCATTCTCATATCATAAATGAGTTCCGCGCGCGCATTTTAAATGGCTGCACACACACACACACATAAATTATCGACTTTTCACATTAAAAATATATGCATATTTACGCAAATTACGGAAACTATATTATATAAATTGACGAATGTGTGTACACATGCGCCCTAATTACATTGCTAATCGAGGTTTTCCATATATAGATTATGAAAATATATTTAATATTAAATTATTAAAAGCTTAATGAGTTTTTATTTTGTGGTGCTTGTGTTTTGAGGTTTTAAGGCTTTGAAGGGTAACAGAAATATTGTCCGATTTTTGTGCTAATAAAATAAGCAAAAGGATCGTTCATCAGACTTTATATGCCGGTCACTATATAGACTGGCCAGATGCATTGCTTCGTTTGAAGGTCTCTACTAAGATTTTCTTTGGACAATGCAAAAAATGCAAAAAAACTAAAATCGCCAATAAAAACTCGCAGCGGGAGCTTTGATGCATACACCATAAAACTTGTATTATGGGGATTGTCTCCAGTCACATAGGAATTCAGTCGAAATATCGGTTAGCGTTATGTCGGATTTTCCCTAGTGGCTACTAAATGACCACCTCGAAAACAATATCATTCAAATGGCCAAGTAAAAAACAACTGTTTCCTCTTAAATGGTCATAAAATGGGCACAAAATGTCCACTTGAAATTTCTACAACAACGAGCTGCGTACAGTTTTTCAAAATACAGTTTTTCAAAATACAGTTTTTCGAAATACTGTTTTTCAAAATCTTGTTTGTCAAAATCATTTTTTTTTTTAAATATAGTTTTTGAAAATATTCTTTGTCAAAATACAGTTTATTAAAATACAGATTTTTGCTTGTTTTTTTGCTTGTTTTTCAAAATACAGTTTTTCAAGTCATAGTTTTTCAAATACAGTTTTTCAAAATACAGTTATTTAAATACAGTTTTTCAAAATGCTGTTTTAAAAAAATTGTTTGTCAAATTCCAGTGTTTCAAAATAAAGTTATTCAAAATACTGTGTCTGAAAAAAGTTTATCAAAATAAAGTTTTTGAAAATACAGTTTAAAAATCTTTTTAGTCAAAATACTGTTTTTCAAAATACTGTTTATCAAAATCTTGTTTGTCGAAATACAGTTTTTCAAAATACAGTTTTCAAAATACTGTTTTTCCAAATACGGTTTTTTAAAATACTATTTCTTAAATACAGTTTTTCAAAATAACATTTTATGAAACACAATTTTTCAAAATACAGTTTATCAACATACAGTTCTTCTAAATACTTTTAAAATACAGCCTTTCAAAAAAAGTTTCTCAAAATATAGTTTTTCAAATTCTGTTTTTCAATAACTTGTTTGTCAAAATACATTTCTTTAAAATACAGTTTTTCAAAATAAAGTTTTTCAAAATACGTTTTTTTTAATACAGTTTTTTAAAATATAGTTTTTCAAAAAACAGTTATTGAAATATAGTTTTTCAAAATACTGTTTGTCAAAATACTGTTTTTCAAGATACAGTTCTTTAAAATAGTTTTTCAAATTACTGCTTTAAAAATCTTGTTTGTAGAAATTTGTTTGTTACAATCTTAATTTTACAAAATCTTGATTATCTAAATCTTGGGCTAAATTTTAGAGGCAGTGATCTAAATGGGTAGGAGAAGAGGACTCGTCCTCCTCTTAAAGGTAAAACTTTTCCTTTTTAAATATTTTTTGGATATGAGCATTTATAAGGGAAGATTTTTAAAGAAGAAGAACAATATAGGAAATGTCCACCTTTTTAAAAGCCATTATATACAGTGAATTAATTTTAAAATATGCAAAAAATCATGTTTGCATTTTGACAATGTGCAAATGTGCATCGGCTCATTTACGAGCTTCTGTTCTCGTATATGTATCAAATAAATTGAGGCTCATTTATTCCATAACATACCTATAAAACAAAACCAACATTCTATACTACCCATATTCATCACTCGCTCTACACTCATGTACATAAATGCGTTTGCTTGCGTATTGTTTGCATTTACTAATCAGAGAAGACTATACCGTGAAAACAAGTAAGCGCCCAGGTGCTAGATGCAACACACACATATTACACTTTCAATATTGCATTTTACATCAGTATACACTATATACACACACACAGAAACCCGCACAAGCGAGATATTATTCATTATACAATTTATGCATGCCGTCGAAATTGAATTTACCCGACTACACAGCCCTTTTATTTCCAAGTGCAGGCTCGAATGCGCGTGCGCTTACTATTAATGCGTTTGCGCGGCTGCCGGGACGCGTAGCGCACACAGGTGCATTACACAAAAGCGCATCAAGTGTGCTTTTTCCGTGAAATCAATGCTGCAGCTCATGCGCACACACGCACACAAGGTTCGCACACAAACACTCACACGAAGAGTTAGCTACTCGCGATGTATAATTGTATTATTGTATATATATATATATTTATATATGTATATACTGTATATATATATAACACACAAAAGGCAGTTAAATGCATCCAAGCGAATTATTTCTGAATACGAGCGTAAATTGATTGATACGTTCGAGAGATAACGTAATAAAATCGGGAATTCGTTCTCGGAAGAGTCGCGTGCACCGCGCGCAAGCTCATTGCCGTGTACGGCTGCGCATGGAGGGAATGATATATCATTTGGATGTATTTGTATGTATATATCTATATATATCTATAAATATACAGGAAAATAGTTTATCGTTATAAATGCGTGCGTCACAGCGCCCAGCTGAAAGTGAACTGCATCATATGCCCACACGCTCGAAATGCGTGCGCGGTTGATTGATTTGTCTTAGATGCAGCTCCCAGGGATTAGCCTATAAAGACAAATGTAACAGAATTCGTGAAAACAAACAAAAAACGACCGCACACATTTAAAAGAATGCGTCGAACAGCTCTGCGGAGAATGTGTTCAGAATTTAGGGTTTTGTATACATTCTTTGTGAGTCGTCGCCGAAGGGAATATTTTTTGGCCATTTTATGCAGAACAAGAGAGGTTAACTTGTTTTTTTTTTAAACAAAGCATTTAATTTTTTTGGTCATGGTTCTTAAAAAGATTTACTTATTATAAAGAAATGTGCATGTTTATTATTTGTAGCTGTACTCCAATCAAGTTCCATGGTTCCATTTAAATTTTTCTTTAAGAAGACATACGGAGTTTTTTTAATGATCCAATAAAATGGACACAAGAAAAGGCCATCGAATTTAAAGTTAATAGCAAAAACTAGCAGCTACTTTTAAATAATTTATTTATTTAGCTCGGATGAATAGGAAAAAGCATTATTTTTTGGAACGTCGAATAAGAAATTGTAGTAAAAATTAAATTAAATGTAAATTCCAATTTCTATACCAAAAAAACAAACTTTTTAGTAATTTTTTTTATATTTTACTATTTTAAGTCTTTTTTCAACAAAAAGCTCCCACAACACAAAAAGTCACTTTAAAATAAAGATAACAATTTCAAAACATATGTTTGGTTTGCAGAATACGGCATCTATTTATAGGCGAGTTGGACCTATAATAGTGTACCATTGGGCCGACTGGCTGTTTTTCAAGAATCCAGTTGGCCAAAAGATGGATAATTTTGTTTTATTCTTTGGTTAGGGATTATTAATTATTTTTTTTATTTTTAAATGAAAAAGTTTAATACAAATAAATATAATAGTATACATTTTTGCTATATAATCTCATTTGTCTGACTTAGAATTTTTATCCCGGATAGTACTTTTGACCGAATCACCGTTTGACCAAATGTTGTTAGACCGAAAAGTATTTTTTCCAAAAATCCAATTTGACGAATGAGACCTAATGATGAGCTATTGGACCTAATGGCAAAATTAGCGATTTATCCGAGAGAACCATTTGGTCGACTGGTAATTTTTCCAAAGGGCCAGTTTGCCAAAAAGCCAAAATACAAAACTTTATATGTTTATCTGTGACGCGCCAATAAACTTAAGATTATAATTTTATCAAATAGCTTACTTAGCCAATAGGCCCATTCGGCCAATTGGCTTTTCGGCAAATTGGCTCAATCGGAATTTAACCAAGCGATTTGCGACCAAAAGGGTACATAAAACCTATGCATTTATTTATTGAATAATTTTTTTAAGTATAAATAAAATGATTCATGAGCTTTTTTTAGCAGTTATTTGCCAATGTGCTCATTAGGGTGGCCCTTATTTTGAAGATTACCCACCTAATTTACTTCTAACAGAAAAGTACAATTTGTTATTTTTCAAAAAAAATATTTGTTATGTTTAACTCTCGATCACAAAACTATAGTCCATGACCTTTAACAGGAACTATTGGAGCTAAAAGTATTAGTAAAATATTATAATAATAAATTATTAGTAAAATAATTCTATCAATAAATGATATTTCATTATTTCTACTTGGTATAGTAATTGTATTGTATTATATTAATTGTAGGACTAATTTCGGGCCTAATAATTTACCGTTCTCAGAATTTAGTCTACAAGAGTGCTGCTACCATTTAAAATACAGTTGACTACCATACCCTTAATATTTTGTATGGGTAACCTAATTATAGAAGAGTTTAATAGGCGAATGGGCTGAAATGCAAAATTGGGAGCGGAAACGTTTAAAAAAAAAACTAAAAACGCCAAACTGTTCAGTTTTGCTCCCTGTTTACTATGAACATATTTTAAATGCTGATCAAATGTTCATCCCCCATTTTAAAGTGATTGAAATTTGCATGAAAATTCTTAATATCACACAAAAATTAATAGGATGAAATAAATATATATATTTTAAAATAACTACATCATTCGATTTTACACCATTTTTTCCGTCTACAATTTTAAAGGGTTACATTTAGCTCCAACCTCCTACCCTTAGCACAAAAAAAATTTTGAAGGTAAAATCTAATCATGCAGTTATTTAAAAAAACATTTATTCGAACATATATATTTATTCGGCATATAAATTTTGTTCATACAAATAAAAAGCACCCCTAAAAACACAGCTTCGTGAACCTGGCCCCCTAAATCGAAAATAGTGATATTTTTTGAACCGAGGGTGGTCAATCAATGTTGTTGATGGTCATTTGAGGTAAAAAAAACATAGTCAATCGAATGCCGCAAAAAAAGTTTTTCCTATTTGGGGGGTGAAAACGTGAGGTTGGCCCCCGAATTTTTTTTTGGAATAACTTTTGAACCGAAATTGGTCATGGTCAATCAAAGTTTTTGGTGGTCATTTTGGTTTGCCGGAAAAAAATCTTTTTTCGATTTGGGGGTGCAAACGGGAGGTTGGCCCCCAATATTATTTTTTGGAAAAACTTTTGAATTGAAGGTCAATAAGAGTTGTTAATGCCGAAAAAAATCTTTTTTTGATTTAAAGGTACAAACGTGAAGTTGGACCCCAAAACTTGTGTATTTAATATATTTATAACCGAGGTTTAATCAAAGTTGTTGATGGTCATTTGTTGTCAAAAAATGGTCAAAGCCAGTAAAATTCCTTGTATTTAAGAAAATTTTAACTCTTGTGGTCCAGGGTTAAACAGGAATATAAAATTATGAAAATTCTTCAAATGGTTTCGCGTATTTGTGATCTTGCTTGCGCAAATGCGACCTAATTAACCGACTTGCTGTTATCCAATCAAGCTGAAACTTGGCCACTTGACTTGTTGCCGATGACAAATAAATTTTCCCCTTCCTTTCATGAGGGGGTGACCAAACATGGTAAAAACCATTTATTGGCAAATGGGGTAAAAATTTAAAAGTCAGTAGATTAAGTAATATTTGTAAAAAAATATCTGCTCCTTAACATTATACCCTTTGCTGCCCAAAAAAGTTTGACCACCCCTAAGTTAGTTACATATACCAAAAAAAGAAGAAGATAATTTATATGAAAAACAATGTGTTTTTTGGGTTGATAATATGTTTGAAGCATGTTTGAGGGCGGTCCGATTAAAATTCGGTAAAAGCTGAAATAACGGCCTCTTGTGTGTACATACAAGGCTAATGCAAATGGATGCAGAGAGACAAGGGAGATCCTTGAGACCATCTCGGTTCACAGAGCGTGCATACTTTATAATCCGTCCAAACGAGGTGCATCATCACAAAAACTGCGACCGTATAAATTAGTCAATTTCTTTGGATGCATCCAGCACCGTGCATTCTAAATATATTTTCACTTCCCCATTCTTCAGAGGCCGCGAGCGAGGCTGGCCGGTGCGTTGCGGCATCGGGGCTCGGCATATATTTAAAAATACCAGTTTCTTACGAAAAACGATGAGCACTTTGTATGTATAAGTATATATATATATGAAACTCAGAAGTTAATGCAGATATACAAACAAAAACGAAGAAACCGAGAACATGAGGTAAGAGACCAAGCCGCCATGCGCACTTCACTGCCAAAGAAGCTGCTAATAAGGAGTTGTTTTGTGTCTTGTGTGTATAGGATTATTATTGTATATATTGTATATATGTATACATCTTCCTTGCGATGAAATACACTTTGATGTATATAACATAAATATAAAAATACCTATAAAATATATACGCATATATAGGTATATATCTTGTACCTATATTTATTTATGTATGACGTTTTTATTTCTCTTCGATTCGAATTTCGGATTTAACCGGTTTCATGTACCACCACCGAAAAAGCATATTACTTTAAGGCGCTCACCTCTCGAAATGGTCAGCAAAGAATGTAAATGCACGAGTGTGTGTGTGTGTGTGAGAGAGTATATAAACTAAAAGGCTACAAGTTGTTTTCTTCTAATGGTTAGAGATTGAAGAGAAGCAAAAAACAACTTAAATCATTAACATTTAGAATTAAATTTATTCTATACTATGTATTAAAATATATTATATTTTATAGTTATAATCTCATACTAATATATAAAAAATATGTTTGAAACTATATATACAATCTTGACTTGTATGTTAATTTCTAGGATTGAGAGTGTATTATATTCGATATAATATAAGATATAGTATATAAACGAGAACACAACCCGGATACTTGTTTTGCGCATTTATCACGCACACATGGACATTTATATATACATATTACATAT
>JAAAKO020029872.1:0-13487 GCA_010015015.2 Bolitophila cinerea
ACACTAATATAGTTCGAGTTTTTCAAGATATAATATTTCCTCAGGTCAAATTTCGCAAGTTCTAATTTCTCAAGGTCATATTTCTCAATTTCTGTATGGGTCAAATCTTTCCTTTTATATCCAATTTTACTTTTTTATACACTAATAGTTCAAGTTTCAGAAGATAGAATTTCCTCAGGTAAAATTTCGCAAAATTTCTGCAGACTAAATTTCGTGATGTCGAATTTCTCTAATTTCGTAATAGCGAATTTTTCAAGTTCAAATTTGATTTCCATTTCTTTTTTGTACTTTTATTTTCAATTTTACTTGATTTTACACTAAGTTCAAGTTTTATTTGAGTTTCCTGAGGTCAATAATAATTTCTGAAGACCAAATTTCCCAATGGTGAATTTTTAAAAGTCCAATTTCTTAAGGTTTAATTTCTCAAGATCGGATTTCTCAAGGTCAAATTTTTCAAGATCGTATTTCTCAAGGTCAAATTTTGCATGATCGAAGTTCACATTTTAATATCATTTTTTGTGCTCTTACATTTTAGAATTTTTAGGTTAACAAAAATGTTTTTTGTTTGTGTTAGATTTTCATTTGTTTGGTGGACAATATTGAATTATATGGAGATTATTTAAGGATTGAATTGTGTAATACACGTCTCGTTTGCCTTTAATGCATGCTTCTCATTAAATAGCACAACAAATCCTAGATTTTTGTACTGAAATCTTAATTCTAAGAGGAAACTTAAATTCCGTAAAACGATATTTCCCTGAAAAGAAACGATTCCCCGTAGAGCACTTCGCAAAAACCGCAAAATAGTTAAAATAAAATAAAAAACTGAAAAGGCAATATTTTTTTTGTGTCGGAACAAAGAAGATCGCTCCAAACTTTGCAGAAGATGTGATAAAGCCAACAATATAAAAAAGATCGCCATATTGACGCTAAACACATAACAGGTGGTAGCAGATGCACAGTTTTTCGGATAGCATTAACTGGCTGAAGAATGAAGGTAATCCATATAAACCTGAATCAATGTGGGACCCTGAGCTGACCCATTTTGACTCAGACAATTATTGCTATGACAATCCAAGTAAAACGACGCCATGACTTTTACGACCCATTGAACCTCTCTCGGCCGCTTCGAAGCACTCGTGCCGGCTTCACTCCATTGCCGGGCACTCATTCTGTTCTCAGGCGTGTAATAGTGGATCCAGGTTTCATCATCAGTTACCAAATCGTCTGTCAAAACAAAGCTCTTCCTGAATATGAATGGACTATGAAGCACCATCATGAAAACAAACAAAAATCAAGCAAAAACAAAATGTTAGACACAAAATTTATAGACACCAAATTGCAGACACCAAATTGAAAGACACTAAATTAATATATAATAGTCATCAAATTGATAGACTCCAAATCGATCTATATAAGATTCAATTAAAAATTAAAGTAGACTCAAGGAAAGATATAAATACTACCGAAGGAATTGGAAAATATTACAAAGATTATTACATAAATTATAAATAAAATTATATATATTTATAAAAAAATCAGTTTGTGACCCCTGGAAAACGACTTTCCAAGTTTATCTTAACTACCCAAAAAACAATAAAAAGTAACAAAAATGAAAAAATAAACCAGACTTTTTTGGGAACATTTCGATTTTGGAAAATCTTGTTTTCGGGAAGTTGTTTTTCCGGGGAATTGTTCTGCGAGGAATCGTCGTTTTTATGGAATTAACATTTCAGGTTTTGTTTTTTTGGATTTTTAGTGTTACCAAAAATATGTCCATGAATTTAATAAATTCACATAAATGTGATGCACCTTGACTTTTTGAAATTCCTCAGCATAGACATTTTTTTTTGAGTCGATGTTGGGGTATTTTATTTTAGTACTAAGCTTTACGATTTTTAACCCTAATCGATAGATATTAATAATTTGTTATTTTTTTATCTTTTTCAGTATCAATTATTAATTTCACCCATCAAAAAAAGCTAACAATAAAATGTGAGCCCCAATTAGAATAAATAATGTGTGACAGGCAAAATATACAAAAATACATACAAAATCGCGTATATTTTAATATAAACTTTTTTTTATGGTATCGATACTTCTTTCGGTGATTCGAAATTTCTTTAGCTGCTCAGCAAATAATAGTTTTTAGTCATCATTTTTGGGTAATTTTTTTGGAATGCAATTTAAAGCATACACTAAAATAAATATTTAAGAAAACAAGAAGCCGACAAAAAATTCCCACGTCATATACGCGAGTTCATATTCAAATACAGTAAAAAAATATAAGTCTTCACATCTCCAAAAAAACAACAACCACTACAACTGTTTAATCCATAGATAAGTTGTTACCAGCCAACAGGTAAAAAGAAACAATGCATCTGACTGCGCTTTAACACACGCAAGCGCAGCAGTTTGTCGGTGGATTTGGCTCAGACAAAAGCAATTACATGCTCCTTTATATATACAGATACACGAATGCACATTACATTATTTTCATAACTAATTTTTGAAAACTACAACAACAACAACAACGAGACCTGCATTGTCTGGAGTGGCATGCGTGCCTTCATGTGCATCTGATGCATCTGATGCCTTTCGTCCAGACGGATTGGATCATTTTCGATTTTTGTCCGGCTGAGTGCGCGAAATATTCGCTCGGGCACACGCATAGGCGCCAGCTGCAGTTATGCTCTATGATCTATGCTCTTCTATGCTATATGTTATATACATAATCATAAATATCATTTAAACGTGTGCGTCTATGCGCTTGTGTGCATAATGAATAATTGGTAATTGGTCCAATTTGTCTGTTTGATTTGCGCGTGCAATTAGGCGCACGTAATTTCGAATTGGAATATGTTTTTTTCGATCCTTCGATCCTGTGGCTCAAAGGAAGCCGAGAGCGGCGGTCAGCGATACCGCGCAGATGTGGAGAACTGATACACGCCCGAAATAAGGGTTGGCATTTATAAGACAACACGCGCGACGACACTGAAACATTGAATTGCTTTTAGGTTATGTATAAAAAGAATGCGAAATTATTTATTATATACTTTTGGACAAAATATATACGAAATCTTAATCGCTATCCATTCGAACAAAAAAAAACACACACAAGCGTGGCTGTGCTTTATATAATGGTCGAATTCGTACATGAATATAAACACACACGTACACAGATTACAACAACAAAGGTATGTATATATACTTATTTTATATATATATATAACATTTACGCTGGGTGTACGCGCATTCCCGAGGGCGGGCATCCTAAATGCGTTGGCACTAACTGCTAACAAGATTATTTCGCAAAAGAAAATGTATCTGTTTTTATTCGATGCGAACGAATAAATATATATACTTTTTCTTATGTATGTGTATTTATTTACATGTATGCATTTGCGTGTATTGAGCGAAAGCAATTTTCCTTTCAGAGGGTGAATTGAAGGACTTCAAACAACACTCTCTCTCACACACACTCTCATATATACGCGTATATACAAGCCAACTCACACACATATATAATATGTATATATAATATACAAATATATACATTTATTTTATATACATTGTGTTATTTATAGGCACCGGAGCAGCATCAGCCGCAATTCACCGGGATGATGGCGTGGGTGGTAAGAGCAAATGATCCAATCATTTGAACGAGCTTTTACCACCCTTATACAAATACGATTGTCAGATTCCTTTGTCTACGGAAAAGCTGTTTATGATTCTTTGGGATGGCGCGTGTGTGCGTGTGGCTATTTTCTATAATGACAGATTTATAATGTATGGTGCATTGATTTTGTTTTTACTTTATAAACAATTATATTTCGGCGGTTATCGGTAATTTTTCATTTCAAAATTTCGTATTTTTTGGATGACGATTTTTTTATGTCACAACGTTTTTTTTATGTTGCAAATTTTTTTTTATGTCCCTACTTTTTTCATGTTGCGTTTTTTTTATGTTGTACCGTTTTTTATGTTATGATTTTTACCGTAAAACTGGTCACTTTGTGATTTTTACTGTAAAAATGGTCACTTTGTGATTTTTTCTGTAAAAATGGTCAGAGAGAAGACATAGTTACTGTCGATGAAAATGCTATTGATGTTTCTATCTAGGAAAAACATTAGATATATTGGATTAATTACGATACAGTTGTCTTGTGGAGAAGAGAATATGGGAGTGTCCTCTTTTTGGATCCTCTCCAGTCGAATGGAGTATCTCGAAAGTTAAGTTTTGATACTGACTTTACCATCCTAGCTCTTTTTACGCTGCACCTCGTCTCCTTCTGTCCTTGTTACGTTCGTTGTTCGATCGTAACTAAAATGCGGGCACTATACCACCTTTAGAGGAACTGGTTTTAGGTAGCGAGCTACTTGACTGGGCTCTCTTTGGGTTTCATATCATCGGTTGGTATTTATTTTATTTATAACATAATTATTTACTTCGTGTTCCATGTATGGATATAGATTTATGCTACTCATATGCAATGCCTATAAAACCAAAGCTCCGTCCACACTATGTGTTCACTTCTGTGGCGCCATCTCCACCGTCGCATCGCGTCGGTCGCCTCGTACTCGTACTCCGCACACCCAACATACAAACGAATGCATATATTGGGCAAATTGCGGATTTAGCGTTTTGCTGATGTTGCGGCTGCTCCGGCTCCGCTTCGCCAAAGCCATCTAAAAGTAATCTAATACAACACAAAAGGCAACAAAAGCTGCGAAACTTTTGAAAGTGTGTTCTGTGAGCTGTTTGCTTGTATATGCGGTAAAAGTTGTGTACATTTACTATATCTATCGTAAACATATATAAATGAATGTTTGTGTTTGTGTGGGTTGTATATAATATAGCCATATAGCCATATATAGCCGCGCAGCAACAACACATACAATTCTGCGGGTATATATATGTACTTCTGGCGGTATTTATATAATGTTTTATTCTATGTGTATATGTTCTTTGGCATGATAAAATGATCTTGGATAAACACAATTTATTTCACGAATGTGTGGCTTGTTATTGCTTTGTGAGGTTACGCGAAACTTTCAATAGCTGAGGCTTTTACAATATAAAAGCTCTGAAGCAGAAAATCGATTGCGATTTCTGATGGTAATTGAGAATTATGTGTACCATACTTTTGTATATATATATTATAAATATAGTATCAATATATGTAATATATACTATATAAAATTATAATTTCCATATTTTTCAGAAAAAACCTAATACTTATCGAATGTTAAAAAAATCCCCAAATTGAACAATTGGTGACAGAAGTCGACACAAAAAAATAAAAAATGGTTTGAAATTTGGCGAACTGTATCCTAAAGTGGATTGGACTTTTTTTTTAAATTGTCTAATCCGTTAGTGATGTATATCGATCAAAGCTAAGTTCGAGTCAAGCAATGTGTAAATCAATTTTTCAGAAAAATTCTTGCCAAGATACGATAATTCAAAAAAAAACAATTGGTCCAATATTTGGCAAACTTCCCCAAAAAATAAATCATGGATTAGGAAGCCCTGAAAAGGCAAATCAACCAAGAACAACACAGCAATAAAATCAACTTTAGTTTAGTTTGTAAAATATGAGATTTTCCAAAAAAGAATAAATATTTTTATCGGATAGATTTACTTTATTTTGAAAAATGGTATTAACTATTTAAGAAGAATTACCAGGCCGTTTCGTTCTTCATGTGGTCTGACTAAATAAAGCTATACTGATTAAATACTTATATAGCCAAATGAACAACAAGAAGAAAATGATAGATGGAGGAGGGGGTTGGCAAAAAATAAAATAAACGATGCAATTATATTACTAAACAGGTCCTACCTATACATCTTTTTAGTTCTTTGGACCGTGGATCCCATTGCCAAAAGCTATATAGTGGTTCAATTGTTCAATTTTGTATGAGTCAGCCGACCACAAACTAAGTTTTGAAAGGTAAAAAATATATAAAGTTGACTCTGCCCTAAAAATGGGAGTATGGCAAAACTGTTGTTTTTTTTGTTTAAAACCCGTATATCAAATTGTATAAATATGACATTTTTAAAAATATCTCATACAAGAAGATTCTGCCTAATTTTTAAATATGGGGGTCAATGGCCCCAAAACTTTAGGGCTTTTTCCGTTAGGCCTTTTAAAAAAGTTTAAATCATCTTTTTGTTTTTAAAGCCGTATATCAAATTTTACAAAAACGACGTTTTTTAGAATATCTCCCTATTTTATTTTTAAATTTAAGATATTTTTAATACCTTTAATTTGATACTAATCACACTTATCTTGAATTACGGAACGCTCCGAAATATTTTATAAATTCTTTTTTAAAATATGTAATTCCTCTCTAAGGGGTTCGTTTCCTAGATTTAAAATAGGCTTTAGTGCATTTTAGGCCAAAGGCTGCAATTCTGCCCTAAAGAGGAGTGGAACCCTCCAACACCGAAAAACAATATTTTATGTTTACGAAAGCAACCACTTACGGGTGGGAGTGGTTCAAAGTATTGTTAAAATATATATATATATATATATATATATTGGAGCGTTCCGTGATTCGTGACATTGCATCATTATTTTTGCTTTCACTCTCCCCTCCCTCTCTATATCAATTTGCATACAATATGACGCTTTTTTGAATATCTCCTGAAAGGGGTGTTAAATGCCATTTCCTTTTTAATTACAAATCACGGAACGCTCCGAAATAATTTGTTTACCTTATTTTTTAACTAATCGTGAACCCTTCACACCCCTAAGGGTTTCAATTATTAAACATAAAATGTTGTTTGCCGGTGTTAAGGAGACTTCCTTTTGAGCGGGGAGGACGAGACAAATTCCCAGGCACTAAATCCTAAACTGCACTTTCGCTCTAATTCCTAAACTGTACTTTCACCTAAATTGTGGTTATTCGGTATTGGATGCCCAACAAAATCCAATGTGGAAGAATACCACTTTACCCCTATTTTCTCATTTCATCGACGATACAACTACAAAAATAAGATTGCCAACATTTATAGCTTTGGGAGAAAATATCAATAATGGTTCCTTTCCGCGCTAATAATACAAGTGTTACCGTCAAGATGGCGCAATGTGTTTAGTGACTTGACATTGACACTTGACAGGTCTCCTCTCGTGTTCTCGTGGATTTCTGACAATTTTATTGTGATATATTCCGCATTGATAAATATTTGTGTTGCCTACTAACCGATTGCACTTGTTGTACAAAGTTCATTCTACAATTATTCCCGTAAGGTTTTTCTCGAATCATCAAATCCATAGAACTAATAGCATTTGCTAATCTTTTTAGAAACAATAAAAATGTCGTTCATCAGCCGTGTTGCCCAAAACGTAAGTTATACGCACACACGAAAACCTCAATATACAGTATAATATTTAAAATAAAAATTACGTAATGTCATCGTTATCTTGCAGATTCCCCGAGTCTTCAACGGACTAACCGCACAGTCTCCGCGTTTGATTCACACCGGTACGCTGGTTTTTATCGCTTTTGTTATAGGTTAGAATATACTAACATTTGTGTGATTGTTTGTGTTTGTTTATACAGGTGCTAGATTGTGTGTAGCCGATGTACAAAAGCCGGCACCACATTTCCAAGGCACCGCAGTGGTGAACAGCGAATTCAAGGACATCTCACTGGACCAATTCAAGGGCAAGTACCTGGTGCTGTTTTTCTATCCACTTGATTTGTAAGTATGGTTTTATGTACTATTTATTTTCATTTATATTTTTTGTTTTGATATTTTCGATTGCAGCACCTTTGTGTGCCCAACCGAGATCATTGCGTTCAGCGATCGCATCAAGGAGTTCCAGGACTTAAACACACAGGTCGTCGGAGTGTCCGTAGACTCGCATTTTAGTCATTTGGCGTGGAGCAACATCGATCGCAAGGTAAACCCTACAAATGTGATATGAGAAATTTGGGAGATTACAATTTCCGTGGCCCCTAAATTTGACACTTTTTTAATGTAGTTTTTTGCGCTGATTTCGAATATGATTATGAAAATTGGAAAAAAAGTTCTCCTTAAGAGAGAAGAGGGGTTTAAAAGTATAAAATAAATATATTTGAATGATTTTTTGGGGGAATAACGTAATCGTGCCAAGATAGACATTTACCCTTATCGGATCGGTGAACACATCCATTAAAAAATAGAAAAGAAAATCAATTAAATAATTTCTTTTTTCCCTATCAGAACGGAGGCATTGGTGCTTTGAAGTACCCACTGCTGTCGGACATCACCAAGAAGATCTCCGCCGACTACGATGTTCTGATCAAGGACGACGGTATTGCTCTGCGTGGTACCTACATCATCGACACACAGGGAATCATCCGACAAAAGTCGATCAATGATTTGCCGATCGGACGATCTGTCGATGAAACACTGCGCTTGCTGAAGGCCTTGCAATTTGTCGAGGCTCACGGTGAAGGTGAGCTCGTTGAGACTATTTAATGTATTAATATTAAAATAATCTAATTTGTCTATCAGTATGCCCAGCAAACTGGAATCCAGAGACGAACGCAGCCACAATCAAACCCGAACCGGCCGCTTCCAAGGAATACTTCAACAAGGCCAATTAAGACCCAAAGTCACTTCAATCAATTTGGAAAATTCTCTTTTGTGATACGATATAAATAAACTGAATCGCAAGACAAGAATAAAACCATTGTACTATTATTTATAATTACGTATTGTTTTTAATATTATATACGTATAAGCTAGTTGACTATTTTTGAAGGGGGAGATTGTTATCAAAAAAAATGTTTGAACAATTTAAATTTTAAACCATTTCAGAGTGGTTAGATTAAATAATTGGATCTTCGAGAAGAATGTCAAATTGCGTTGTATCCCAGGAAGGGAGATTGTGGTGTCAACGAGTGTGTGTTTAAGTGGGAGCGAGTCCATAATGCTTGGGTAGTATTCAACTAGGTGGAGGTGGTGGTGGCGGTGCTAGTAGGCCAGACATACCGGGAAGGCCGGGCGGTGGCGTTGGTGGTGGTGGTGCACCGGGTGGAGGTGGTGGTGCTGAACCGGGTGGAGGCGGTATAAATGTTGGCGGAGCATTTCCCCAGGGGAACTGAGGTGGCGGAGGTGCCATCATGCTTGGAGCACCCCATGGCTAATGGATTGAAAGTAAAGAATTACTAATTGGATGACTAAATTTTAAATATTTTATAAATCTTACAGGCATACTATTTCCGGTTCCAGGTGGTGGTGGCATAATCGTTGGCTGAGTACCGGGTGGAGCCATTGATCCACCGGTGCCAGGAGGTAATGGCATCGACATACCATTGTCTTGATGTAAACTGCCTGGTGGTGGCGGCTGACTAGGTGGCATCCAGGACATTAGGGGTGGAGGACCAGGCGGAGGTGGTTGCGAGCCCGGGGGACCGGGTGGTTGCATCATCGATGGCATATTCATATTCTGTTGCTGAGAATTCCACGGGGGCGGTTGCTGCTGCTGTTGTTGTTGTTGTTGCTGCTGCATTTGCGGAGGAGCTGCAATAGCACGCGGAGCTGCCGGACGATCGAACAGCGAATAATTACCACGATTCAGTTGAGCCTGTACTAGTGGATCAATTTCTTTCTGTTTCGGTGGCGGTCCCTCACCGAGCTCTGCCATTAAGCTCAAGTACTCCTCATCGATTTTAGCCTGAGAATTTGCAGACGGTGGTCCACCTTGACCGGGTCGTTTGCTGCGACAATCCTTTGCAATATGACCGGCGCCCCCGCACGATGAGCAAACAATGTTATTCGTGATATTTGGTTTGTCTGGGCACAGCCAGCTCTTGTGCTCCGAGGAGCCACAGTTCGTACAGCGCGGTCCGTCGGTCTCGCGCAATGTTCCGTTAAGCTGTGCTAGTTCACGCAACTGCATGCGTCGCAGATCGTTGTGACCCTCGGGCACCTCAATGCCTTGACGGATGACATCCTTGATTTTGTCCACGGCTTTCTTGACACACTCCGGATTGCCGGCTGTGATGAATGCGTGCAATGGCTCGTCTTCGCCAGGTAATGGTTGGCCATCCTTTCGGCCTACTTTGCCTTCTTTCACTGATCCCTTGCCGCGGATTATGATTTTGGCACCGGTCTCCTTTTCCATGGCTGTAAAATTATAAAATTATTAAGAGCTTTACGGCGAATTATAAAAGATATACTCACATTTAAGCGTGTTTCCTCGTGGCCCAATAAGCAATCCCACGAAGTTGATGTCCGGATGCTGTTCCTGTGGTATCAGTACTTTGTCACTCACTCGAATCACGGGAGGCCTTTAAATTAAACAATTTTATTATATTTAATTTGAGGCAGTTAAAGTAAATCATACGCACTTATAATCTGCCGGTGGCTTAAAGTCCGGATTCATACACTGCATGCGCAGCACCAGCTGATGGCGCTGCTCTTCCAAGCGCTTTCGGGTCCGGAACTCACGCGTGTTCAGCCGCTTGCCATCAGAGCTGTAAATCGGTTCAGGCGACGGTGATCTGTGGAAGAAACAAGAGCATACGTTAACACCAGACTATGGACTGGGTACACCGCACTCCTCTCGAATGCCTGTACACCTTTTTCTATAATATCTCTGGAAGTGTATTTGTGTATGAATCGCACACGGGTCGAAACATTTGTTTTATTTTCTCTAAATTCCTACAAAAAAACAAAATAAACAATATGGCTCATTAGAGAAAAAAGAAATCATTAAATTACGCTATAGAAAAAAATGGTGTAAAAATTGATTACGGTTATGATTATTATTAGAGATCTTGGCTTTTGGTTTTGGGATGATCAGAATAAAAAGTTATTAAACATTTGTTTTTTAAATTATTATTAGATTAAATTGATTAGAGCTGAAAAAATTCATTGATTAGGATTAATGTGGTGATTTTGTTTTGGTCTTGCTCGAGATTCTGAATTTGAAATATTATTCTTTGTTTAAAATACACACTTTATTGTTTTATGTGTGTGTGTGTGTGTGTTAATGTGCCAATGTTAAGCTCGCGTGGGCGGCAATGACATCAGCACGAAGGCCTGGCGCATCTAAGGTACACTTTTGTAAAACAAGAAACGCAGCTTCTAACAGAAAATAAATCTGAGGTTCGATTAGACGGATTCTTTTGCAAATAAGGTCAAGAAAATTGATTAACATTTGACATTTTTTTTTAAATTATGCGATGTGTTCTTTTTCATTCGAATTTTCGAATCAAGTGAGACTAATCAGAGCTTAGATTAGCAGAATAATGTAATTTAGAAAACCGTCAATAATTGACAGTAATTAAAACTCAGTTCAATCACACAATCTCGAATTAGTCTACACTTTCTCACCAACATTTCGAATAAAATGAAGTTTAAAAGATTAATTTCAGATGCTTTGGTTGCCCATTGCATCAAACCTGTTTATCCTCTGAATTTCTAAACACTTGGGTGGGTTCTGTGGATGTCCGGTACTGCAGACTCTGCGCTCGCCACCGCCTATGCCACACTAGGACGCCGTCACTCCGGTCACATGGTTGAAGCCTACAATCTACCGCACACGTCCGCCGGATACTGTCCCGTATAAAGCACCCCGAGACAGAGATGCACAGCAAACCACACCACAATCGTATTTTTATAGGAAGCGTGTAAAAACCAAGTCAAACCTCTCTTCGTTGCAGACGGCACTCAGGTCCCCGGTACGCAGTTTCCGGCTGATCTCCTCGATTTGTAGTTGAACTGAAACAAAGTGGGTTAAAACGAGGCAAGCCCCGATGTTAGAGAATAAGATCAAACACCAAGTGTATGTTTAAAGGAATGAAGATTAAATATAATTTAGGTTCTTTAAACTTTTGTTTGACTCTGTCCAGACCTCTTCAGCTCGCGTGCAAAAATACTTACGCACACCTCATTACAAATTAGCCATACCATAAGATCGGAACAAATCTTGAGATAAAACTCTCTCAAGACAAGATTTGTATGTATATGTGTGTGTGTGTGTGTGTGATGACAGGAATACATTGAAACGAAATATAATTTAAAGAAAATACTGTTTTCTTAAAAAAATTGATTATGATTAGCATTAACAAAAATTAGAGGTTCCTGAAACATTAATTTTTCTGTTGTTGTAAAATTAAAAGGGGCGCGTTACATTTTTGGAAGAGCCTGAAAATTGGTTGTTGCGCAAATCTGTCGGTATACATATACACTTCTATAAAATGTGATTAAAAGATTGTTTGATTTTAGATTGGTTCAATATAAAAAATATCTAAAAATGGCCTACGCACTAGTAAGAAGCAAAATTTGTACAATCTACCAAAATAGCACGTGCGTTTTTTGTTTGCTGTGTAACATTTAAACTGGTTTTATGATAATTACCTAGATAGGCCTCCTGTTGGTGTGAGTCCAGCGAAGCAGGCAGAATGGTTGGCATTCCCGGAATGAATGTTTTGTCGTTTTCACTTCCACCCCATCGAGACTTCTTCTTCTTTGCCTTTGCATCGCCGTCTGGAGAGAAAAAAGGATATTTTTAATTTTCGTTCTAGTTAAATTGCATCATAAGGTATCCCCGTACTTGTGTCCATCAGCTCCTGGTCAAGACTATTCGAATCGTTACTGTTACAGTGAAACATTTCAGCGAAATTCTTCGAGGCGGCTCGAGTACTAGCCGCTACCGCTTCCATTATGATCTGAGTCATGTCCAGTTTATCGTCGCGAAGAAGAAACTCTTTTTCGCGACTCATCGACTCATGTTCACTGATAACAGCCACACGCTCGGTCATACGTTCGATGCGTTCCAAACGCTCACGTTCCCGATCGCCACGACCACGACGTTCACTGCCACGATCCTTTTCGCGAGATCGTCGATCGTGGCTTCGGCTGCGTGTCTTACGCTGTTTGCGCTGACGATCCCGATCACGACTCCTACTCTTGCGACTGTCCCGGTCTCGACTGCGATCACGATCACGATCACGATCTTTACTCTTACGTTCGCGCCTCTCGGATTTGTCACTGCGATCTCGATCGCTGCGTTCCTTGTGTCGATC
The DNA here is from genome assembly GCA_010015015.2 of Bolitophila cinerea. NCBI lineage: Eukaryota > Metazoa > Arthropoda > Insecta > Diptera > Mycetophilidae > Bolitophila > Bolitophila cinerea. Next base: position 13,030 of record JAAAKO020029872.1, read on the forward strand.
TTTGTCGCGACTCTTTTCTCTAGAAATTGCAGCGCGGAAAAACAGTATATATACATTAAATAAAAATTACTAGTATATATTGTATATATATGTAACAAAAAAACATGGCGGAGCGCCGGCCACTTACCTCATTTTTCTTCGTTCACGGTCGCGGTCACGATCTTTCTCTCTGGACTCCGATTTGGAACGATCCTTGTCGCGCTCACGGTCCCGATCACGTTCGCGATCCTTCTCCTTATGTTTTGAACTCATTTTCACGCAACCTTTACTAATCTATATCTAATAACTGTACACTTTCCTGAGATCCTGAGACAAACGTTTTATTATGTGTGCGTAGCGGTGCGCTGCTCAGAGACGTCAGCAGAAAATGGCCGAGTTTCGATTTTGATACGGTTGACATTTGTTTACGGTCGCACTTTAGAGTCCTATACGCGGTTGTCTCTTTTTGGTTTGTTGTT